>WYDI02038301.1:33606-55533 GCA_009867235.2 Psittacus erithacus | reverse complement strand
CCCTGTGCCAGCGCCTCAGCACCCTCACAGGGAAGAGCTTCTGCTTAAGAGCTCATCTCAGTCTCCCCTCTGGCAGGGTAAACCCATTCCCCTTGTCCTGTTCCTACAGACCTTTGTAAAAAGTCTCTCTCCAGGTTTCTTATAGGCCTCTGTTAGGTACTGGAAGGCTGTCTGTCAAAAGCATAATACAAATCCTATCTGGCAAACCTGAACATTTAGATCCCTTTTGACTATATAATCTCATTTATAGTGTGTAAGACTTAAAGAGAGTCTTGCTGAACAATGTTTTCCATGTTAAACTTGAGCACCCTTCTTCAAGACTCATTCTAGCAATATATTGGCTTACCAAAGGAAACTGCAAGCAAAAAACTGATGACTTTATTCAGATACTTTGGTGGACACAATTTTAGTAAGAGTGAGATGGACGTGGGGTAGAAGGCAGCATGCTTTGAAAAGGCTCTTTGAAAATACTTCAGTGGGCATTTTCTAATGAGATTCATGTGATAAGATCACTCATAACTCTGTCTCTGCAGCTGTGTCAGTCAGAAAAAATAGGGGGTGATAACTGCAACAGAGATCTCCAAGTGCTTCCAAAAGGAATTCTCCATTTTATTGCTTCCTTTGTGACATTATGTGCTTGTAACAGTGCCCAAAGACTTCAAAAAACCTTTCTTGAGGGCCTGCCGTGCAAAATTCTTTAGATTTACCTAGGAAGACACATACCTTTAAAACTTGGTCTTATCCAGCCTTGCTACTACCATATGCAGTATCAGCATTGCGAATGGTAACACAGGATGAATAGAGATTTTAATGGCATGAACACAAGCTGACCAACTTTCTGAGCAAAACAGCAAGGTTACTTGTAGCTGAGAGAGTTTAGCAGAACCTACCATGATTAATCACAATACAAAGAGCGGGCATTTCTCCTGCCTCCAGTAAAGGTTAACACCATCTAATTACGAGAGTGCATCCTGGTGAGTTCAGCCACCTCACCCTTATGTGTCTTCCATTTAGACAAACAAGACCAGCTTCCCACTCTGCAATACAGACACACGAAGCAAAATTTATGAGTAATGTTTTGCCAGAGTATTTGCTTCACACTAACAACCAATCTGCTTGCATCCTAGCTCAGATCAAATGTAGCACAGAGTATATGCACTCCCTCTGAGGATTAATCATCAAAATAGGGCTGGAAGAGAACCTCTAAGGTCATTCAGTCTATCTTCCTGCCTAAGGCACGCTCAGCTACACAAACTATTCCTGACAGACGTTTCTCTAATCTGTTCTTGAAAGCCTCTAAGGATAAGGACTTCATCACCCCCAAGGAAATCTCTTCCATGCTTAATCACCCTTGCAATTCCAAAGTTTCTCCTAGTAGGTAAAATCTCCCCTGGTTTAAGTGACTCATGAAATAGCAAAACAGCACAAAATGGGGTCAGAGAGATCTTCTTGTCTCCATCTTGCACATTTCATTGCAATGATTCATTTTTTAAGCCACAACACATGCATTTGATAGATCCCTGTATCGTGTCTGTCTAAGATATCAGCCAAGTGATAGGATTGTCAGGATGAAATTCTTTCCTGTTGTGACTTTGTCTTTCAGATTGGAATGAAACAATAGAAACAAGTTTAAATAGTGCCTGTAAGAGCAGTGTGTGTATGAACTAAAATGAATTAAAATTTTATCTTAATGTGATTGTTAATTGGGCCTTTTTCACATTTAAAAACTTGACTGTTTCTGCCTGGTTTTGCTGTGATGCAGGCAGAAGACAGCATTGATTCAAAAGGGATTCACAAGGCTTCCTTATGAACCAGCATCAATTCTATCCATAAATCTCCCCCAGATATTAAGTCAATATCATCTCATATTGGACTAAAATGAGGTCCTTAAGATAATTTCTTCTTCTGATGTTCAGCGTCTCAGAGGGACTTGCCATTTGGTCAAGTACACAGAAAGCAGCCCAGAAGAATGAAATTAAGAGCAGAGAAACTGACTAAGACTCCAGAAGAAGAAACTCACTGCAAGAATACAGTGAGTAGAAGAACCACACGAAGTACTCAAAGCCAGCCAGAAATGCAGGGAATTCTGAAGACCTTCCCCAGCTCTGCCACTGACGAACAGGTCAGAAGGCCATGCCTGCATAAGTAAGCAGGTTTACTTGCACAGGCAGGTAAAAACGGTCCAGAGGAAGCTTTTGCATTTGCTAAATGGAAAATGACAGCGAGTCCCTCACCAGGCGCGGGCTTACAGACTCTCACTTCACAGAGATCTTCCCCTTCAAGGCGTCCAACCACGGTACTCGCGGAAACGAAGGCACGACATCCAGGAGATGGCGCTCTTGGGTAAAGCACAGCTTCTGGGCGAGAAAGGTTTCTTTGAGATGTCTTTGGTTTTTCATGGTATAGCAAAGATTCCCGCACCTTTTGTTTTTAATTCACCAAGGAAGCCTGTGCAATGATCACAAAACAGCAGAAAGGAAGAAGAAAGGAGGCAGGTAGATTAATGGAAATAAGACTGTCCCATTGAGAAACGTCCCTCGCCCCAGTGAGTAGATGCACATTAACCATAAAATAGCAGAAGTAAACAATTTTGCCAGCAGCTTGATCAAGATCTGTTCAGGATCAAGGGACTATTGGGAGTCCTCCTCTAAAAAACGGGGTGGAAAATACAGCAGAAATCATGCAAGGAAGGGGAACAGATAAAACATGAAGACCACGTGCAGCAATTCCCTCAGTCATCACGTAATCCTTCCAGGGATACTTGTGAGGGGCTCTGGTGTGCAGAGAGCATCACCTGTGATTATTCCCCACAGATCAGGATTGGTTAATCCCAAGGAATCAGGAAAGGAAACAGCTGCATCATGAAGCCTCATGAATCACTATTATTTAGCCAGTGCTTAATTTTTAACTGCATCTATCAAATAAACAACATTTTCTCTTAAGGAACTACAAGTATTTTACATAAATAAATACAGTTGTAAACATGGCAGAGATTAAATGGAATTATTTTCACTGCCAAGGAAACCTGTTTTCCTTCCTTTTGAAAAGAGCAAAACAACTGTTGTGCTCTGGAGATGATGCACTGGAATAAGCTTTTTCCTATGTAGTGCTTTGTTCCTATATTTCGATATACACACAGTCCAGAAAGAAAGAAAATATATGCTTATTTAGATAGATATCCACAAGCTTGATTCACTGGAGATCTGATTGCGCTTGCATCTGGGTAGTGAAATTAAAAGCAGACAGAAGATTCACTGGATATTAAGGTAAGTTCAAGAGACTTCCAAGGCTGGAGATTGAATGTGTGGCAGTGAGTGACTAGGGTAGGGAATCTCCTGCATTCGGCTGATCCCTCATTCCCACTATTGTTAAACCCTTTGTTTCTAAACTTCAATCAGCCTCTTCAGCCAGCTTTAGCATGGGAATGCAGGGAAGCTCAGGCTGTCTTTTTGCTAGAATTGGGCCACCCAGTGAGGTGGTGAAAGCAGTTTCTTCCTTTATTGATCTAAAAAGAAGTCAATAAATCTGGTCTTCATTAATTACTATTATTTGTGGTGTTGGTGTTTGTGTTTTTTTGGGGAGGAGGTTGCTTTTCTTTTCCCTTTATTTTTAAGGAATAACCTTGTGTCTCAGTTCTAAGCTGAAAGAAAAAGACTTCACTAAAAATAAATTAAGACCAGACCAGCAAGCTCACAAACCTCTATTCCCTCAGCTGAGAGTCAATTAGTTATAATCAATTAAATAAAATTAAGGAAAACAAAGTCACATGGGCTTGGGAAAGGGAAAAAATGATAAATGAGCTACCATTATAGCCACTTGGGGGGAAAAATGTCACCATCAAGGAGAAAAAAAATGGAAGCAATTAAAAAAGTTAAAGACTTTCCTTATTGTAGGGAGGCAAGGGAGTGTGCCGGGCCCCAAGGTTTTTATCCAGGCTTTTCATTTAATTTCATTTTTGTCTCTTTGCTGACAGTTTCTGGTGGGCTGTGGGAAGTACATGGGACCCAAAGCCTTGCTGAGTGCGCTACTTCACAAACCCAGGTGTAGCTGCCATCACTTGTGCTAACACAGTCCAGATGCTCACAGCTGACTTCAACCCAAATGTTTTGTCCCCATTACATTCTAAGCATGCCCTCTGTGGGCAAAGAACAATCCTATAGCCTACACAACTGTCAACCTGAGAAAATGGATGTTCACAGCCAAGAAAATGACTGATTAGACTTTATGACTGCTCTAATAGCTGCATTTAGCAGAGTCCGTGTAAGACCCAGGCAGGGAATATTTTAAATGAAACATGCAGATTACAGTAAAAATAAACCCAAAACTAAAAAGCTCTCATAATAGTCCAAACTGCCCAGGACACAGGGCATCTTCTTAATGATAACTCCATAGCCTGCACTGGCTGGATTTGAGTCCAGACTAATCTGACAAGGTTAGTATTAATACATCTCACTTTTAACATAGAATGGGGCTTCCATGACACACTGCCAACAAGAACGTCGATGAATAGCAGCAGCCTTGGTGGTAGGTTTCAAAATCAATATAATCAGCACAGTGTTCTAGTCACAGCTTATAAATTGCTGTCACAGTGGCTAACTTCACAGCCCCATCAGTTCCAGAAGCCTTGTTAAAACTGCTTGTGAACTTTGCGGGACACAAGTTTGTCAAAAGGTATTTTGGCTGCAGCTTATCGCATGCGTGGTATTCAGTGCATGCACATTATATTAGAAACAGAAGTGGCATATTTAGAAACATAAATTGTTTCTCCTGCCCCCTCCCCTCCAAGAGGCATTCTTAAAAGCCTTGAATTTGGGAATCTTCAAACAGAAGCAAAAGGTAGAAAAACAAAGCAAATACCACAGTGTTTTCTCCTTCAGCAGTTCACACTAACACCACAGACTTGCAGACATCTAAAAGCACATGAAGGCTGAAACAGGCTATTTTTCATCACAGGACAACCCTACACCGCCTACAAGGCATATCTCCTTTCAACACGATTTCACATCATTATCAACCAACTAATTTAGTCTTTCACCTATGGGGGAATTAGATGAAGATCTCACCACCCACTTTCAGCAAGCTCACATATTATTTCAGGATTCCTGTGATATGTGCTTTGGATCTACATTTCACAGTATTTCCTAATCTTTCAGTCACTGCTCTGCAAGTATCTCATTTTTCAAGCAATTTGAATAAGCAAATTCTTGGTATTTCAGTTGAGTTGCATCTTTCAGTTTCAAACTTATCAACGTATTTAAGTTTGGAAGAAAAAAGTGCTGTTCTTCCCCCAGACAGTCCCTTAAGGCCATAAGGCTTCATCATGACCCTTAGTGGTAAAGTGTCATTTATTAGAATATTTTTCTACTATTTTATGCTTCATCCTGCTACTGTTAAGATCTTCAGAAATCAAACCACTACCAAAATAAGATGGAAAAGTACTATTGCAAATCTACAGGGAGAGAAATGGACATAGACATGAAGTGATTTGCTTGAGACAGTTGAAGAAAACTGTATCAGGGCTGGAAAAATGAAGTGATGCCCCTTGGCTCTTCATTCAGTCCTTTCTTCTTGAGATCACTCTTATCTTTCTCAGCTTCAATAGACGGCAAAGACAACATTTAAGTGCCTTGGGTGGTGTCATCTTCTTTCGTTCAGCCTTGCAGCTCCTACAGCAATGACAAGCTCAGAAAGCATGAGCCACTTTCACAGACAAAGCAAGGTTTTGCTTTTCAATGAGAATACTTGCTTCAGCAATAAGTTTTAGTTTCTTCCCAAATGATGTCAGGAATTTTAAACCACAGAGGTGAATCCATTACTGTTTGCATTTTCCTCTTTTGTTCACAGTTGTTGTGAATCCGTTTCACAACAGAATCTGTCGTGAAACAGGTTAAATCTGTCATCAAACTCATGATGCCAAAACCCCAAATTGCTACAGCTATGAGCTTTGAACTATGAACTGAGAAATACCTAAAAAGAATTTTAAAAAATTTAAATATTTAAAAAAAAATATTAAAAAAAATTAAAAAATTTTAAAAATATATCATACTTACAAACATAGCAATATAGTCTGGGCTATTAGTATACAAACTTGGACATGAACTGGTCTTTTCTCTATTTCTACAGATAGAAATCCTTAGAGAAATTGTGTAAAGTACAAAAGCAGTAAAAAAAAACTTGCTGGAAATAGCAATCACAGATCACTATCACCTGTCCGTCATTTCCCCTTCCCTAAAGGTCTATAAACACACACAGTCATTATTGGTGACATTCTACTTTAAATGCAGCAACATGTCCTCATTTCTTTCCCTGATTTCTATACAGGCATCTCTCACCTGCAAGGGATGGACAAATCCTACCCCTCTTGTACTGAACTAAGTGGAAAGATAGCAAGTGTCTGACCAGAAAGCTGAAAACCGTGGTTCTAATTTTCACCTCTTTCATCTCGCTTCTGCACTATCTCCTATGAGCCACCACACAGGTAATGTGAATTTTCTTGCATCTTCCTGAACTGCCTCAGTGTTTTTCTGGAGTATTTTGCTGCGTTCAGAATGGGATGCACTCAGTCTTTTCTGCATCTATTACCTCATGTAACATCATGGACATTAATGATAGGCTCAATACAAATGCTTGCAAACATCAGCTGTCAATGTTCAGTATACTAAATCAGATGAAAAAACACATTTTGCTAGATTTTTACCACCCCTTTTCTATACTATCCCCCCCACTCTCTCACAGATCTGTTTCAAGATAGTTCTATTTAAAGACAAACCTCCACAATTTCAGCTAGAATTATCCTCCCCATTCCCCAGAAATACGAGTTCTTGTCTCTTCAAGCTCTAATTGCGGCTCGTTTTAATGGTGCTGGAAATATCTGCTACTGGGGTCTTTCAAAGAGGCCTGGTTTTGGTAGGGGCAAAATGACGGCTACATTTCAGCCTTACATCGCATCTTCAGTCACTGTACAGGTTGTGCTGGTTTTGCCTGGGGTGGAATTAATTTCCTTCCTAGTAGCTGGCATGGGGCTGTGTTTTGGGCTTGTGCTGGGAACAGTGCTGATAACACAGGATGTTTTAGTTACTGCTGAGCAGTGCTTACACAGAGACAAGGTCTTTTCTGTTCCTCACCCCAGCAGCAAGGAGGATGGGGTGCACAGGGAGTTGGGGGGGACACTGCTGGGACAGCTGATCCCAATTAACCCATACCATATAGCATCATGCTCAGCATAGAAAGCTTGGGGAAGAAGAAAGTGAGAGTGCTCAGTGATGGTGTTTGTTTTCCCAAGTCACTGTGATGTGTGATGGAGCCCAGCTCTCCTGGAGGTGGCTGAACACCAGCCTGCCCATGGGAAGTGGTGAATTAATTCCTTGTTTTGCTCTGTTTGTGTGCAGCTTCTGCTTTACCTATTAAAAGGCTTTTGTCTCAACCCACAACATTTCTTATTTTTATTCTTCCAGTTTTCTCTCCCATCCCATCAGTTGGAGTGAGTGAGCAGCTGAGCGAGTTAAGCTGCTGGCTGGGTATAAACCATGACAAGGTAGAGACTCTAAGACCTCTTTCACAGGAGGACCACATCTTTTCAACAGGAACACGTGGCCTATTCTTTTCTGCTGAGCATTATGAGGCTGCTGAGTTACTCATGCCATCTAGCTACAGATAATTAACTTCAAGTGTACCATCTTCCATGTTTGAATGCAGACCCATGGTCCTCAGTAAGCAAACCTTCTGACCCCTGCTCCTGCAGGCAGTGATGGATGCTTCTTAGACAGTCACATTAGGGATCAGGTTTGCAGAGGTGGAGCTGCAAGCTGTGATTTTTCTGTCACATGGGGCTCAGACCTGTCAAAGCACTTTACTCTGTTTATGCTCACAAGAAAAGCTCATGTACATCCACCCTCCCACTCTCATCTAAGGCGTCATCTTCCAGCACTGTCTTATAGTCACCACATGCTTATGAGCCTGCATTCATATAGTATTACTTGCTTATAAAAAGAGAGAGGTACTAAGCTGCTTTGCCTGCATCATACATCTCCAAAGGAGGCTTTGCAGCATTCTCAGAGAGGATGTCAGAACAGGGCTTGAAACTGAACTGTTTGAAAGCTCAGTGGAACTGAATTCTACCTTAAAAACTGGCTTGATTTAACTTACTGGGAGCTCCTTTTCACCACTGACTTTGCAAAGAGTAGAAGACCTTTAATGTCTATTTAGGGTGAGATTCAACTTATTCACTCCCCCCATCTGAGTTGGGTGTCTAGTCATCTGCACTGCCTCACAGCAAGAAACAAAGGGGCCTCCAGGGAGCAAGTTATACACTCTCTTAGCATGGAATAATCACTTTCTGGATATGTCCATCTTCCATTTCCCTATAGAGAGAGAGCTTAAAGATGACACCTTTGTGAGGACAAGTAAAGTTAGCTGAATGACTCCATCCTTAACTTCACTTTCATAAATAGAAAAGGTGTGGGTTATATAGAGCCCACACTTTTCTGCAGTACTGAACACACGATACCTTACACTGATACAGCGTAAAGATCTGTTTTTCCAAGGGAGTAATTGAGGTAAAATAAAAATCCATTTTCTTTGCCTGGCTTTTGTCACTGATTGTATATATCACCCTGGGCAGGTCACTTTATTTCTCCTAGCTGTGTTAGTTTCTAGAGTATTTTCTATAAGTGAAAGTAATAAGAGTGCCTCACAATAGCAGTGCCTGGTGTAAAATTAATGTTTACAGAGAACACTCAATCCTCCATGAAAGAGGCAAGGTCAAGATGAGGCATCACTTACACGGGTATTTTTAAAGAGGCAAAGGCTATATAATGCATCTTATTCCATTTGACAGGTATTACAGATTCAGATGAAGTTACTGTGGATTCTAGCACAGTTCTTTTCTGTAATTATGTAAATTACTTTGGGTACAACCGCTGGATATATTCACATAAATGACCCTGGTTTTTCAGATACACTCCCTTTTTCAAGTGTAATTTTGCATGCACAATAAACTGCGGATTTCAGAGAAGCACTTTAAGCATCTAAATATCAGACTGTGCCTAGAAATTGTTTAGACAGACATTTTAATACTGTAATTTGTTAATGCAATTACTTACGTAGGGAAGACTGCATGCAAGGAGGCAGCAAATAATTCAGACCACCAAACTGGAGCCTAAGGCGTGGTTTTAAAATCTTTCATCTAATGTCTAAATTTGGCAAGTGGAGGGAAAAGGTGCTTAAGGAGAACACATGTAGTCAACCAGAACATAAACCTCCCGTTGCACTACACAATCTAGTTTCACTTATTGCTGAGTATTATTTCTGAATGCTCCGATTCTAGAGTTATCAAAATTGGCTATTGTAAGTAGTTGATGCTGCTTGGCTTTTCAAAGCCTCATCAAGTTTTTAAAAACACAGATGGTTGTTCTACAATAAAAAGGAATCTACCTGCAGTGATGCATTTACACTGGAATAATAAGGCTGTAACAAGAATACGCCATATATTCAATATGGAAAGCTACATCCATGAACTCTAGTTTTGTCAGTATAAACAGGTGCTACGCTGAAAATGTAGTGTCTCATTAATGCATCATTTAATAAAATGCCCCAATTTTTTATATTTCAGGTCTTTTTACACCTTCCATAAAGATGTAAGTTACTCATCTCAACCCATTGATGTCATAGATCCTGAATCTCAGAAATGGTTCTGACTGCAGCAGTTGACAACAAAGAACCATACAAAAGAGATACTAAAACCTTTATATGTGTGATTAAGGCTACACAGAATGATCCATCTATAGCCTTGAAAATAAAAAGCTTCTCAGGGCTTGAAAATGTTGCTCTGGCAGCATTTTAATTCAGCAACATTGTAGGAAAAGCAAGAGACAAAAAATCTTCAACAATCCCCTTTGCAGAAAACCCATTAAACACAACAAATTTCACAATGTCAAATCAGAGGCTTGCAGCTTTTTCACAGGCTCAGGATTTGCAGCGAGGAAACTGCCCAAGCCATCAGAGCATGGTATGAGAGGGGCAGAGAAACCTTGCAGAATCAATGCAGGAGAAGTCCTGGAGCCAAAGAAAATGACAGGCAGCTGGATGGAGATAAACCCTCTGTTTGGATGGTCAGTTCTCTGTGGCCAACTGAGAAACCCCTGTAGAGACATCAAGTGACAAAACACCATCTTCTCTAACAGAAGGACGTGGGCAGCATGGTCTCTGTAACAGACTTTCTGGCTGTGGACATAAAGAAGAAAGAGACAACTGTGTTTCTGGGAAACGATCTACTCCAAAAAAGTGATTGGCAGCTTTAAAACCTTAATTTTTCCTCATCTCCTGTGGTTAAAACAAACTTCTGAATTGCTTCTGTGTTTCTCAGCTTGAAAAGCTTGCACCCTGTAAAGCTCAAGAACTCTGGGGTTTGAGATGCAAGGATCCTCAAGGATTTGAGATCTTTAAACAGGAGTTTTCCCAAGATGTCTTCACCTTTCGCAGTTTCCACCGTGTCTCTGTATCAACACGATCAGTAACTTTCTGAGAGCATCTTTTGATTTCACAAGCCCTTACATCGAATTACCTGGTAGAAAATTCAGACTTAAAACCTGGCTCCAGATCACCTCCATTTCTCTGTCCAGCTGCAGTGCCTGAACAGGACCCACTCTTCGACCACCTCTTTCTTTGTCTTCCTAAATTCCCCTTGGTGGGCTAAGGCTCCACACAGGCCTGACACATGACAAAGCTGGGCTTGTATAAATTCTTACTGCCATCCTGTCTCTCTTCCCACCAAAATCAGAAGCAAAATTCCCCTGACTTCACATAGGAGTAATACAAAGGACAGCTTCATATTCAGAGAAAAGCAAAAATGACCAACCTGAGGAAATCAAAATACTTCAGAGATAAGTTCAAAACGTAGTGCAATAGCAGAAACCAATTTTGGCAAGATAGTGTAGAAAATCTATAGAAGTAATAGGAGTAGCAGATATGTTGGTTGCAGCTGCATAAACATATTCTTTATCAACAGTAATTGTTTCTTCATGAGACTTCATAAACCAATACTGCCTTGTGTACATTCACTGATGTCTGATAATGTGGCTGTACTGAAATTGCAATCTTTTCCACTGTAAGAGCATCCACTTGGCTTTCTTCTCCCTGCCCAACTGCCTATTTTTGCAGAAGTGTTAACAGAATATATCACTGTTGCCACCACATCTCTATCAAGCCTCACTGAAAATAGCTAATAGGATCAAAAGTTATTACAAGAACAGAGAAAAGACAGCGAATTCATAAATCTTGTTTCTTTAAGAAACCAAAGGAGATAACATGCTGCATTAAATAAAAATTCCTGTTCTAGAAATTTAATATTTCACCTGTTAATGATGACACGTAGTTTTAAAAGTGCTTTTCAGGCAATTTCCTTGAGGCAGTGGATTCTCATTGATTAAAGTTATAATGTTAAGCTGCAGTGTCCAGATAATCTTTTAGAGAGCAGCTTCTGATTCAATGAGCTAAGAATCTTGCCTTGAAAAGAGGATAAATAGGTGGATCAAAACCAAGAAATCTTTGTTTAAACAGAGGTCACAGATACAGTACACACAGATAGCAGATACAGTAGAATCATTTAGGTACCTGTTACAGCTAGGCAGAGATTTGTTTGAAGTCATGTTATATTGCTCCCTTTATTCACTCTCTGTGTGCTGCACCCCTATAAACAAGCAGAGATTAATGTTTCAACCTGTATTCTTGTAATAAAAACTCTGAAGACTTCTAGAGACAAGCATACCGTTAACTCATACCCTAATACTTAGTTGCAGAGTCAATTAAATAATGCTCTGTAAGAGCAGAGGAGAAAGCCAGACAGTTACCATTTTCAATGTGTTCCGAGATCTTAAAATGAGATCTAAGTGGTACTGTGTTGTTACAAATTTTGCTAGCCAAATACATACCTAATCTTTGATGAATGAGACTCACAGTAACATTGATAGTGCTTTACTGTCAGACTACCCAAAAGTTGTCAGATTCTGTAGTGTACTTGTCATGTTCCTCTATGTTAAAGTAATACTATTCTCTTTTATCCTCACATCTCAAGGTAAAAATAAACAGAATTCATATACCTCTCACATAACCTTTTCTTCTCTGTTAGACCAGGTGTCCTTGAAATGTTAGCATGTATTCACAGTAGGTAATGAAAATATCTTCAGGCTGCTTGTTGAGTTTGGGGTTTTTTTGTTTAGTTTTTAACTTTGCTGTGGGTTTTTTTTGTTTGTCCTTTGTTAGCATCATTTATTTAGGGTTATCTCCTTGTCCTCAAAATAAGCCAGGATCATTCTGTATTGAAGTTACCATCCTTTTCCTGACAATGATCTGAGAGAAATTCCTGCACAGTGTTTTCACTTGCTTCTTTCATCTCCATAAAGAAAAAAAGGGGCATATATAACATAACCGAAGCCAGTACATAGCTGGCTGTTCTATGTGTTTGACTGTAGGCTCAGTCAGAATCAAATCACATCATGTTAACAAAGCCTCATGAAAGAATCCTCAGCCTCAAGGAGCCTGCCATATCAGACGAAAAACATGAAGATGAGGGGGAAATGAATAACATAAAGATATAACATGCTTGAAGGAGGAGAAAAAACCACGATGCAGCAGCTTTAGGGTCCCTACAAGCATTTCTGGGAAATTCTTTTTTTGCTAGACAATCCATGAATGGATTGCATCTCTATTCCACCTTGTAAGAACTGCTTTAGCCTTAAAGCACCAGAAATGCTTCACACCATTACCCCTGCAGGGACTTTGTTGTTTCCCTACAGACTGAAAACGAAAAGAGAGGCAAGTACATGCTATGCAAAACACATTACTTCAGACAAAGCAGCAATTCTATTTTGGCATGAACTATTTATATTTTTCAAATAGAAGGAAATATGTTTCCTTAAAAAGAAGGCATTTAAGAACAGAGAGCTGACAAACACTTTGGGTCAGTGTCACATTTCTTGGCAAGTTTCAGAATAGAGATAATTTTTACCTTTTAGCTGAAGTATCTGGGGATAAGGGAGGCAATGAAGTGTCCTTAATGCTGATAAATCTTTCAACTAACAATAGCATGAGCAGAGGCTGCAGACAGACTTCAGCACAAAGATGAGACCCACAACCAGAACAATTCTTCCCAAAGTGCAATCTTCGTTAATGACTATTAGGAGCAAATAAAACAAACACAATAGGAAAGGTTAATGCCCACTTTGCTAGCATTTTCCTAAAGTTTATTCTTCTGTACCAAGTGCTTAAATAATGCTGAATGCTATTTTTACTTTATATATAATCAGGGAGAATGAGAAACTAAGGTTCTCAAATGGCAATTATGAAAGAAAGCATGTAACATTTTAGGTGCTTTATTTAGAGAACACTCGAGGTTAATTACATGATTTTTCTAATGAAGATATTTCCATGAATACTTAGGACTGTTGCATTCATCTCATTTGGTAATGACTAGATTGATAAGCGGATGATTTCCGCATTTCATTAAAATAGCTGCAGAATAAATGCTGAAATTCATTCAAGTGAATTGAGAATGCTAGTTCTAATTATGCTGCTTCCTAAGTTTAACTGATAACTTGTATTGTTACAATTAATCATAGTCGGATGGTTACGAAAAGTGGGGTTTTATGATCTGAATGCTTTCTAAATGCACACCGTGAAACAGCTACATCATTCAAGTCCACATGCAGTAAATCAAGCAATGTACAATAATATCCAAGTATTTGGTATAGCAACTCTTCATGTTGAACTACATGCCAACCCCCTTTTTGGAACAGCCTAAGGTAGATACCCACCTTAATGATGTCATTCTCTGTAATAGGAAGTTGTGTGCAAAACATGCAGGACTCGGCCTCCAGGCTCATCTCCTGGCAGAGAAGGATCACAGGAAACAGAATGAAAACTCTGAAAGACCAAGGAGTAGAATAACTGAATGGCATTTGTATTGAGCTGCTGAGTTTGCCCATATACACAAATGAGCAGAGCAACAACAACAGGAGGACCGCAGTATCTCATCAGAGCAAAGGGAACACTTTCCCTGAGCTGTAACAGAAGGATGGTTAGGCTGTGATCCATGCATGCATGTTACTCACCACGTGAATCAGCACCAGAGCTTTTTGCAGGTAAGCAGGAGTCTGGTCAGTACACACGCATGGCCATGCTGTGTACTTCATCACAGCAAACTCTCCCAGCTTTTGTCCAGCTTCATATCCACTTATTTTCCTGGGTGAGAGGCTCTCAGATCTGTGCACATATGGAAGTTTAAGTGTTAGCCATTGAAGATGGAGCCATGGGTCATACAGATCCATGTGCTTTAGATACCAGCAACTGAAGAGACTAGAGTATATGTACATTGTGTAAGTGTACATGTTATGTTTGTGGTTTTTAGTAAACATCAAGCTAGATAAGACAGCAAGTGACATAAGAGGCCTGAGAGCCAAGTACTGGAGTGGCCATAAGCCTGAGCAGGATACTGGAGATAACAGTTCATCTAGGAGTAACTACTGACCATATCTGTGTGTGCTTCTGTGCCTGTATGAGGCAATGGAGCTATCACAGGATCCAGTGGCTAGCTACTGAAGAGACTAAGACCAGCTACTGAAGGGATCTATATCATACATAAGTATATATTTTCCACAAACAGGCTTTCATCTTCATCAGCGGTGCTGCTTGTGTTGATCAGGGTGGCAAACAATGCATGCACATTGTTTGAGAGCGTGTCTAGTGGGATAGCAGGCTCAGCATCAGGCTGGAGCTGGGGACACAGAGCCCTCATTAGGCTAGTGCACTGGGCAACTCCTAAAACCAGTTATTTCAACTGGCCCTGCTCACAACAGATCTAACTGTGTCTAAGGGAGCAGGCAACTTGTATGGACAATATTTGCTAAAGGAAACCAGGAACTCTCCCCCATAAGTCTCTTGTCTATTATTTTCTCCATGGGAGAAATCACAAGGAAGCAGGGAATTTGCAGTCTCCTTCCAGCATGTGCTGGCAATCCTGGCTGACCAACTGTGCACACAGCCTGGGCACTTACGGGCACCTCCATAACCGCTGCTTCTGGCAGTCTATCTTTCTTTAAACCAGTTCTTCTCACTGTTTCCCACCTGTGTGATTTCCCCACTTCCTTTAATTTATGTCATAGCTGTAAGAGTAGTGAAAGCACCTCAGAACACAGTTTACATTGATACCCATTACTTCCCTTGAACTGGAGTGGTAAAAGTCTTACTGTCACTCTCAATTGAGGGCTTATTTCTAACTGTAAAACAAGTGACCTTCTTTTGACCTGCAAAGAAAGCATTTGGTTTTCTACTTTACCTGGTCATTCTGCAGCTTTCTAACATTCCATCTTTTATGGACTATTAAAAGAAAACCTCCTTTTATACAGCATCTGAAAATGACTCTTAAGAGCCTTTCACTGATAAGAAACCAAGGGCCTGATCTAAGGGCCAGAAATGTCAAAGGAAGACTTCCATTTATCCATTTCAGTGAGCTTTACATGGCAATTTTGATTTACCAGCAGGTTTTTAATCTTTTCCATGCGTACTTTTCTCACAGTTTGGTGTAACTGAGACACTTGAATTGCGAAGCAAGAACATTATCAAAGTTGGAAGAGAAAATTTGTTGACTTTTTCTTTTTTTAAGAGTTGAATCCCCAGGAGTAATACAACAGAAAGGGATTATTTCAGATTCTCTTCCTTTTTTATTTCCAGTTACAGTTCTGACATTAAATAACTCAGAACTGCAGGTTCTTCTCAGAAGATCAAAGATAAATTGCTTTCACTGTATTCTAGTTGGTTGAATATATAGACTGTGCTAATGTTTACACATACCTTCATCTGCAAAGAACAATGAGGTTTCATTTCTACTCCAGAGTGATACATGGTTTTCTAATAATGTTCCTTGAAATTATGTAGTTTATTCTTCATCTGAAAATTGCCATAAAATGGAAGCCCCTAGTCCTGTAATATCTTGAAGGATGATCTGTCAGCAATGTGCTATTTTGACATGCTGTTCATTTTGGAAGAGATTTTGAAAAGAAAAGATGATTTGAATAACGAAGCCAGAGTTATTATCTGGTAATGATTTTTGTTTGAAGATTTAGGCCGAATTAATTTTAACACCACTGTAATTTATTTCTGGATACCTTTGTGTTAGATGTAATCGTATTATTTCTAGCAAAAAATATTTGGTGAGTAAAAATATATCTGTTTTGAATAAATCACACCATCATTGCCAACTTTGAATTGTGGTCAGCAATGACTTCATATGTATATGAAATAGTCTTAATTTTTGCCTCAAAGCTAACTATTGCATAAGAAATGGAGGCTACAGAAGTGTTACTACTTTCATAAGTGTGAAAATAAAAATGTTACGTTGGAAAAAAATAAATTCTTTTATGCAAAACTTTAAAAAAGGGGGCAGAGGAGTCAAAAATCCATCCCACTTTTTCCCCAATCCTGGCTGGATATACACATTTTATCTACCTTCTTGTTAAACTGCCCATGGGCTAAAAAACTCAACTGAGGTTAAGATTTTGGTCCATGTATCATGACTCCTGACAATATTTTGTGAACCACGATGTAATTACCTTTTAAGATCTCCACAGAAATGCTGCCCAGCTAACTGGGGCGCACAGCAAGATTTTCAGTCTTTCGATCCTCACAATTCCCTTTGATCTTTCCTGGAATCCTCACATCATACAAGTTGAAAGCAACCCAGACAACATGAAGCTTCGCGGCATGCCAGGTTACTCCAGTCCTGCATCGCCTCTCCAGCCTTTTGGAATTAAATGCCTGCTTTAAAGTTGTTAGCGTGCAATTTAAGTTCCCACATTCAGATTTGATACTTGAACACACCTAACAGATACCTGGTTTTGATATATCATGCACGGGTGTGTTCAGGGTCAAACCAGAGTATTTTAGAACTGTAATATATTCAAAAAATCTGAATTTAAAAGAATTCCTTGGTTAAAATATCTCTCCCAGGATTCCCAGAATTAAATATTCATTCACAGAAGATTCCAGATGAAGCACTAAGGAAGGGATGACCAGGCAGATGACCTCACTCTTGAATAAGACCTCAGTTTAAGCTATTCAGTCATAAAAATACAAGGCAGGAACAATAAGGACTTCACTTCTAAGAAGTGCCTTTTAATACAGTTGGGAAATAAGTTTTCTGCAGAACACACACTTCAGTCTTGCCAAGGCATATTTGCAGATACACAGAGTATAGGTAGTTTGGCAACAACGCAAGCTTGCTTTAAACATTTTTCACCCACTGGGAGGGAACTTGACAGTACAAAGTTGCCTGATAGTGCCTCAGCCAAAAATACAGTTTTTTCTCCTTAATAAGGAAGGGCATTGACTAAGATGACTGGTCTTTAATAACCACTGCTCTACATTTTGTACTAGCTACTGGGGACCTAAAGATGTGCAGTTGAATTTCAGAAACAATCAATCAAGTCTAAGAAGCATAGCACCTTGATCATACCAAAACAATATAAGCTGAGGATTTACTTCCTAAAGCAGTTCCTGCAGGTCACTTACACTAAAATGCGTTCCAAACCATTAGTATAGGATATGAGAGGAGACTTACATTTCTGGGAAGCTTCATTAGAAAAAAAGAATAAAAAGTGATAGCTTTGTGATGGCTCTCCACATTAATTGGTTGATGTGGAAAAGGATGTGCAATCAAATCACATCAGTGCACTATGATTTTTTAATTAAACAATAAATTAACAGTGCGGAGATCAATACTCAATTCCATTTGAAAATGCCAGATGGGTCCAAATTCAGAAAAGGTCACACATGTTGTAGATTAGCTCTCCTGAAATAATTAGTAAAAGAAGATGTAGTCTAGCCTCTTAATTTGGAGCACATTTTGAAAAATGTAATTACTTATTTTCAGTATTAGGAAATTAATACAAAGATTATTGAAAGGCTGGAATTTTACAACAGCTTGAAAAATGTGGACTAAAGGTTACAAGAAGGATGCTACATTTAGACGAAAACTTTAAAGCCAGCTGGGCAAAAGTGGGAGAGGGATGAAGTGTTTGCACTTTCATTCTGATCTCCTTTAAAAGAACTGCCCATTATAGACACGCTATTTCAAGCCATATAGAATTTCTTCTTTTCAGAAATGAACAGTCAAAAATCAACCTTATTAATTTAATCAAAAGAATAGGTGAATAGAAAAATGGCAAGAAGAAAACTAAGTAAAATTATAAACACATACCACCCATGGTATCTCAGGTGATCTAGCTACCTTGTTTTTGTAAATATCAAGACTGAAAATGCAATTCTAGATGCTACAGTGTTTGATATGCTATATTTTACTACATATATAACAGCTACAAGGAAACTCATACTGCTAACATCAGTTTTCCCATCTATCTGCGAGACCCGCATTCTAACAAAGCTGAGTTCCAAACTAAAGACAATTTAATTCAGAGATGCCTTGTGTGCCTTTACACCAAGTGAAACATAGCAGGTAAGAATTTCTTAGGCGCATTCTGATCATCAAAACTGTGCATGGCACTGTGTGTTTGGACAAATTTTTTAATTTTCAATTTTTTTTTTTGGTTGATTTTCTATAGCTAATCCCCCTTATTTCCTATGCAGCCAAGCAATCCTAAACCCTGCAGCAGTGCTCTTTGGGAGGTGAGGATCAGCCACAGCAGCTGGCAGATGCAGCAGCTGGGTAGTGCTACAGGAGAGAAATAGATGAGCATCCATCCCATGACAATCAAACCTACATAATGAGTTTTCCTGTGTTCAACAAGTTCAGCATTACTGCTCGTTTCTTCAAACTCCTGAGCAAATCAGTAAGTCAGTCTTAAAGGGGGCAAAACAGAGAGACCCGGACTCCATGTACCCAAGTCTGGATTCCAGCTTCCTGGAAGAGAGGTAGGTTCCTATATTAGGCATTTCAGAGCATGAGCTTAACTTTAGAGTCCTGCTCTCTATTTATCATGTTAGGAGATTAGCTTCTCTAAGCTTCTAATATATTTTACTAAAATTAGGCAGTACTAATCTCTCTGCCTTTCCCTGTTCTCCAAACTTTTCCCTGCTAAATTCTCATATTACTTAAGCCTCATGGATTACAGACAAGAAAGAGGGTCTCCTTCTAGTTAAAAGTTCCCTAGCATAACTGACAGGAAAAGAGATGCCTAATTATTTTAAGCAGCTGTATTAATGGAACTACACTCCAGGACACAGGCAGACTTCTGAAGCTTCAGCTAACCTGGTAGGGCTTCAATTTATTCATATTAAGAAGCTAGCTCAGAAATGCTGAACACTGACTTTGTTACATGAGATTCCTTATATTATTGATGTAGGAGATACCATATTCTTCAACAGAGCTTAATAAGGGTAATAAATGGAAATGGACACCCCATAGAGGATTTCTTATGTTCCAGCAAGCTAGAAACACACCTTCCACCTCTCAAGTATTATTCTCTCAAAATGAGTATGAGCCTGCAACCATCAGGAAATGGTCCCTGCAGGTAATTAGGGAAGTATCAAGCTGGAATCACTCCTAAAATGGGAATGACTAACTTAGCAATAACTCCATTAGTACCATGGTAGCTACAGGTCCTAATTAACATCTAGTATGCTGTAGCCTCTTGATTATCTGATACACTGTTAAACCAGGAGTGCAAAGGACACTGATGCCAATGAGTGAACACACAAATGAAGCATGTATTTGTTATGAAAGCTTTTTTCTTCCTCTTGACAAAGCAAACTCTGTTCTGCAACAGAAGACTGATTTTCACATAGGAGCTGATGTCCTCCTTCCCCCTTTATTTTCTTCCCCTCTTCAAAAAGAACACGCTATTTGATCGAGAAGCAGGTGTCAGTCTGTCTGACACGTTTGGCAGAATAAGTACTCTTGCTTTCTCTTGTACCTTTTAATGGCCTGGAAAGAAAACACAGCTCTCAGGAGGGAGAAAACTAGAAGGAAAGTGAATGCACTCACCAAGAAGAAACGCTGACTTCAGTCTAAAAAATACCTGTGCACTATAATTCCAGTTTAATTTGTACTGATACAACTAGGGTTTGAAAGAAAAACACATTTTCCCATGGAGTTATCTTATCACAGTATATGAAGGAGCTGAAACCTTTCTGAAGTAGAATTAGCATTTAAGAAAAATAGCAAAAAATCCTTGAATTCAGATCCTAACAAACTAACAGAACTAGACACTCCTCTGTTAATTACAAAAAACCATAGGCTTTTCTTTCACCTTCACTGTAGTTCTCCAGTGATATGTAATGGAAAAAACTGTATTGGAAGTTTCTGCATCCTTAAAGATAACAAAAAAGTGTAACTAGCTGAGCAAACAGGAACATACGGGAACAGACAGCAGGAATCTGTGCATCTCAGGCTAGTAATACCAGCACACCCTAAACAAGAACCTGAAACAGGGTCTATCAGATGTTACATTGCAGCTCAAGCTCTTGAAAGGCCGCTTTTCCCTTAAAATTCTGTTTCTAGATAACTGTCACACACAGGGCTTTCCATATTCTCACTGGGGACACTGACACAGGCAGTACAGAGACCACTGCCATCAGTAGGTAATGCCACTGTCTTTCTTTCTTTATGAAATGTCACAAAAAGGTAGCATTACATTGTCCCCTATGGCTGGGGGGAGGACAGAGCTGCATATGTTGGGATGGTTGTGTGCGTGCTGCAGCAAACCATTACATTTCTGTAAAAGCACTTCACATGGCTGGAAGGCAGCAACCTTGAGATCTACAAAACCGTTCCTGGTTGAGAACTGCACTGTCACAAGGATTAGCCTTAAAGCTGTGAATGCCTGGCAGACTTTGAGCTATTGCCATCTGCAGAGTGAATGCGCTCACAAGGAAGCAGCTCAGAAACTAGCAGTCACTTTGTATGGCGATGCCAAAGTCTTGTAGTAGCAGCTTTCTAGAAGAGATGACAGCTCTTACAGTTACTCAAAAACAGACAGCACAAGGACTGGCCTGTAAATAGGAGATAGGGCAAGTCAGCGAAGGATAGATAATTGTAGGGCTTGGGGGCTGACTGATACCACCCAGAAGTGTGCAGAATTTGCTGCATGAAATCTGAGGCTGTCACTTCAGCAAAGGGCCATGACAATCTAGCGTGAAAGGCAACCAAGGAGCTGAACTGCTTCCTAGCATGGTGACCCAGGTAGAAGAGGACATTGCCAAGAAACTTCTTGTGAACAGTGGAAGCAGACAGAGTGGAAGGGAGTGAGGATGGGTAACGCAGTGGCTGCAAGTTTGATGGTTGCTCAGGTCAGAGCAGGCCACTACATGGGAATGCGATTGTTGTCCAGATTCCTTGTCCCTGCTGCTCCTCACCCACTTCCCTTGGGTGCTTTTAAAGGCTTGTTCCAAGCCCAGCAGTGGTACTTATGCTGGATGCAATATTATTTCAGAAGGCCTTTCCCGCGAGGCATCCTTTGTTCTCCATTGTGGCCTAAGGACGGACGATATCAGCAGTTGGTCACTTAAAAGCCCCAAAATATCGTCACAAATTGAAATCACATGGTGAATAATATTGTGTGGCTGGGAACAGGAAGAACGCATACAAATTATCTGCATTTTTAAAAGTTCCAGCACACTACCTCTCCAATCTTACTAAAACCTTTTCAGCTTAAAATGAAAATAACCGACCAAAAGACCCACATTTTAACCAGCAGGCATTAGAACACTTGATTGTTTTCATCTAAACATCCGCAAAGAGCTCCATAATTGTCCGACAGAAGGCAGTTCCTCTCCTACTCAGTAGGAGATATAGACAGTAACTTTCTTAATACTTTTTTCTGAGAGACATGCATTAAGGCACAAAGTAGCAAAATGATGAGAAAAAGCCAAACTATTCAGGAGTGCTTGGACAAAACACCGGAGACCAACTTTCTGGCAAGT
>WYDI02038301.1:0-33506 GCA_009867235.2 Psittacus erithacus | reverse complement strand
GTAGCAAAATGATGAGAAAAAGCCAAACTATTCAGGAGTGCTTGGACAAAACACCGGAGACCAACTTTCTGGCAAGTAACAGAAGTCTAAAGGCAGTAAGTTACATTAAATGTTTGAAACATACGACCAGTGACTATTACTATCAAAGAAGTAAGTTTGGGAAGAATCACCAATGCTTACGTCTTTCATAAAAAATTGTGCCTCTTATGTGGATCTAGTTGAAAACTGACATACGGGAAAAAAATCCCCATATGCTTTTAACCTCATATAAATACTTCATTTCAAGATATCAAAATTGTAGATATCAAAAGCTTGAGGTAAATATTTGCTGAGAAATTGTAATGCCTTTAAAAATGCATCAGAACTGGGCCAGAGAAATTCCATGGTTTATTGATGAAAATCATGTCCATCAAAAAACAATTACTTCACACTCAAGCCTACATAAAAAGCCCGGGAAACCATCCCTGTTTCTCATAATCAGGTGGTTAGATCTATTTTTAAACACAGATAGCAAGGGAATTGAATATATCTTAACAATTCTTGTCATCCGCTTTAAAGTTTTAAAGCTCTAGCACTAACGAAATCTTAGCTTCTCTCATCAGTGATGCCCTCTCCTATGAACTGCACCAAATGTTTGGCTGTTGGAATACTAGATGATGGCTGGAAGAAAAGCTGAGAAGTGGGGTGGCATTTCAGCTTGAGTGGAATGGACAGATTGGCTGCAATAACAAAGCTGCTGAGATCAATATGGCTTTGAAGAAGCACTCACCTTTAGTCTAGTCCTGCTATCAGTACTCACTGCTGCTGTATGTACAAGGGAAGAGAGGCCTAGATGGAAGACAAAGGGGATGGAGACATCTGACACAAAGGAAAGAAATTTGACAGGGAGTTGACTTAGCATTGCATTACTCAGCTCATAACCCTTAAATGTACACTTAGCTGCAAACAGGTTGCAGGGATTGACAAGAGCACAGGCATGACAAAATCTGGAGTTGACAGACTGCAAAACCTGCCTGCCATTTCTGTTAAGCACTGAGAAAGCCAACTTCATGTACTTCTGTGCTGCAGAGCCACCACCTCTGTCCAGGCCCCATTAACAGATTGTGAGGCAGTTTATTTATAGCTGAGCCGTTCTGCAGTCCTTCCATTCCCGCAGGATAACACCAACACTACAAGATGACAAGTTTTACCCAGATAAGATTCCTCAAATACAATCACAGAGTGGTTTGGGTTGGACAGGAGCTAAAAGCTCACCTAGTTCAAACGCCACTGCCACGGGCAGGGACACCTTCTGCTACAGCAGGCTGCTCCAAGCCCTGTCCAACCTGGCCTTGAACACTGACAGGGATAGGGCAGCCACAGATTCACCAGGCAACCTGTTCCAATGTCTCATTACCCACCCAGTAAGGAATTTCTTTCTTATATCTAACCTAAATCTGCCTTCACTGAGTGTAAAGCCATTATTCCTTGTCCTGTCACTACACGTCCTTGTAAAAAGCCCTTCTCCAGGTTTCTTGTTGGTCCTTTTAGGTACTGGAAGGCTGCTATAGCTGTATATGTACAAATACTGTGATTTAACTGCACTTGTACTATCCAGCTGTGAAGTCAGTTCAACATCTGTCTTTCAGAAATCTGTCACAACACACATCATTGTCTTCAATATATTGTCTTATATATCAATATTGTCTTCAATAGCTCTCAGGAGCTGCTGGGTACACCGTTAATGAAAATAAAAATAAAAATCAGTGAGCAAGTCCATGGATTTAACTATGAAAAAATTTACCTCTCACTTTATTCTTGCAGCAAATTTTAAAGCTTAACAACTCAGACCCTTTTAAAATTATTAGAACAGTGAAAGGTACCTTTAAAGTGCTCTTCTAGAGAAAGCCTGAATTAGGTTCTTGAATCTTCAGTGCAGTCACAGCCTGTCAGACATGTTTCTACATCTTCCATTGGCTGTTTTATTACTCAATTTTGTATTTTTCCATGGTGGATATCCCTGTTGTGGCCAGACTGCTGTCTGAATATTCCTATGACTGAGCTGCAAAGACAGAGATCTTGTGACACAGGCGGAGAAATAGTGTACCTTGTTCACCACTAAGAAAAGAAGTGCTCCAGTGCTGACATGGGTTAGAACACTGATTCCCACCTGCAAGACCACTGGGGAAGGGAAAAAAGGCTGCAAGAAAGCAACAAAGTCCTTGAATCAAAGACGAAATACTTCTTGACTTTGTTTGAAAGTGTCACTTAGGAGAGCTTAAAGAACCTTGCTGAAGTCAGGACATGGTATCTACTGTTTTCCCTGTAGCCACAAGTGTTTCCTCTATCAAGGAAACAAGCTAGGTTGTTTTGAAATTTGCTTCTGTCAAATCTATGCTGGCTGTTACGTCTTTTTCTTTTCTACTTTCACAATTGTTTGGCAACTTTTTCAGTACCTTTCTGTGAACTGAAACTAGGCTGAGTTACCCTTTATTTCCCCAAGCCCTCTGAGTAATATCCCCTTTTCTAGTGTTTCTAGCATCTCATCCATTCCAAATAACCAGTTCAATCATTAGCACTGACTAAAGCCACCTCAGATAAGAGCTCTGCCATGCCTGTCTTCAGGATTTCTAAATTATATAAACATTCCATAGTCTGTTCTTTACCCACTTTAGGTAGAGGAATTCTGGCACTAGCTGGATTAACAGTCTTATCGTTAGTCACTTTCTTGGTGAAGAATGATGCAATATAAAAATACATAAACAAGAAAGTTTATTTGTACCAGTTTATGAGGCTACCTTTTTGGCTTTTTTTTGGTTGGTAGAAAGCCAACATTGTCTTTGCTGTTTCTCTTATTACTTACATACTTCTATGATGATCAAACTAACATTATCTATCCACCATCTTTACAATGGGCTATATCTTTCCAATTGGTCTAGAAGTCAAAGTGACAGAATTAGAAGAAGCTGTTTATGTCAAAGACTTAACTGCTGATATCCTCCTCAGACTTTTGAGATACTAATGCTTTGCTGTGCCTTTTTCCTCACACACCGATCCATTTATACACGAAGCATGCATTGTCCCTGGTACTTATTTCACACATGGGCAGAATTTACTAACTTGGCAAACAGCACTAACATCTGTGCTGCTTTAAAGGACAATTTCAAAACAAAACCTTAGGAAGTTGATATATATAAAAGGCTAGCTGAGCAAATGGTTTACTTTGTGTCTTCAAATTATCCAGTAAAGAGTTTGATGACCACAGTTGCAGAAGCTACTACTGAGAAGCATCTGGACAGGATTCAAGTTTGCTGTGTTTTGTTTTCTGACTACAAGAACCTATGTGATATCTAAATAAAGTTTCCAACAATAAACAACAACCTTCTTAGTCCAGAGACATTATTTATAGGAAAACAACAGTGAATTCAAACCAGATTCAACTCCTCAAAGCCAATTCATATACTACCATAACCATTAAACGCACAGGTTCTAGCAGATTCATTGTTTGCAATTTGTGTTTTCCAGCTCCAGAGTTTAATGTGATATTGTGTATACATCACTATAAATGAAATGACCTTTTTCAACTCATGCACTCAACGCATGGAAAGGAATGGCTCTTGCAGCTGCAGAAACCATTCTTTGTTTATGCTAACAAATACAATACTGGAAGCAACTCATTTATTATGTGCTGCCTGTCTCTTCTCAGTCCACATTAAACAGAGGTTTAACAACAAGGCTGCTAGAACTTTCCATTCTTTTCTTCCATTAGACCCTAAATTCATGAAGATCAACAACTTTTCAAAAATGTATATTTCTCGAATACTTCAACACCCCAATGGAGTATCTGGCCAAACCAGCTAATAATGTCACACTTGAGAAGGCAAATTTGATTCCACATTGGACCAGATTGAACCTAGACCTTCTATTTTCTGCATATGAATAGAAGATCCAGACTATTGAGCTACAGAGTATCCAGATTTCTGTCTTTCTCAAAAAAGGAGAAGACACCTCATTTTCATCAGAACAGTCATTAAAAGCCAAACAACCTTATTTTCAAAAGAAAGCCACTTCCTGCCCAGGAAGAAAATCTACTGCCAGAGGTTACTGTTCACACAAATATTTACAGGTATCTTGCCTGTTCATGACTATGTTGAGTGCAGACCATGTCAGCTGGTATGTGTGGTGATGGGTGGCCATAAACCTCAAGCAACTGAATCAAGACCAACAAGCTCATTTCAGAGGGTCTAATCAGAGGTTAATGGCAACTTCACAGCTGTTGCAGTATGTTTTTCTGCAACTATAAATTACTGATTCCAAGTATCAAGGATTCCAGTTATATCTGCATTGATTCTAGCTCTGGGAAAGGTTTACACAGCCAAAGCACAACTATATGTCACTGGTACATGTAACACAAAAAAAAGATGTGGGAAGGTGCAAAAGTAACATGTGAGGCTGCTCATTTAACACTATACCACACACTTCACAGTTAGATACAGAATTACTGCAACACTTCCATTTATAAAAGGACTTTTATGGTAATATCAGATGTTCTGTTTGGAAGTTGGGTTCTAAACAATATTAGCAGTATTTGATTTTCCTTAATCCTAAAACTTTGAAGCTGTAAAAAGTATATTTATTTTAATCAGTATGTTAAGTTAGGGAGTATTTTCTGCTGAAGCTATGGAATCATTCCACTAGCTATCCCTATCAGCTCTATGGTGGCTGCTATTACAGTAATGCCATTTTATCAATTGCCCTTTCATTTTTTTTTCTTAATATGGATCCATTTTTAAACCTATCATAGATTTTATGACAGATCACTTTAATGTGTCATTTATACTCTTCCCACTTGAGCTTCAGTCTTTGTCCAAGACTTCAGAGCTACATGGTAGTCTGTTCAATCCTAAAGCAAAGCAAAATAATCCCATTTCACTTACAGAGGAACAACCCATTTTACTTTGAAATGTAAATAGTTCTAAGTGTTGAAGAAATGTGAAAGACATTTCCTCACACAAATTTCCTATTTAATAGCTTACAAAAGACAGTTTGTCCCACTGCCACAGAACTCTCAAAATTCTGGCTGCAGCTCAGCAGAATGCATAACACACACTTAAATCTTGCTGATCAGTATGGGACTTACGTGCTTTGTCAGATCAAGATGCAAACAGAAAAAAGTTGTTGGTACCTCCCTATGTTTCACACTAAAAAAAACCCATCTATAATTCTAATCCACAAACAACTTTAGAATGTATACATACATATATGAAATTATTCCACGATCCAATATTGTGTGGATTAGTGTGGGTTTGGATTAGGCTGTAGCAACTGCAGGACATCACATCACAACAAATGTGCTTACAGCTAACTGCAGTTATTCCAGGGAGCAACAGAAACCCCAACTGATCTCAATTAAACTGGCATCAATTCAGAAGAGCCCCAGTGAATCCTGGCTATAAGTGAAGATGGTGTTTGATACACATGATGCATTAATAAAACCGAAACGTTCTCTCAAGTTATAATTTAGTAAAATTCCAGAACATTTTTGTCAAAAAAAAAAAAAAAAGCTGTTTTTAAAACATTTTTTAAACACATTAAAAAACACAGTTTTAGTTCGAGCTAGAAAGTCAACAGTTTAAGACGAGTCTGACGTGTTCTAAAAAGCCACTCAGGTGTAATGGCATTAATAAAACAAATGATACTGTTATTCTGGAAACATCACAAAGCAGTTTTGGGAGCCTTTGTTTTCCCACAACATATTTTTTACTTTAGTCCCAATCACTATTTACTGTCATTGGCACTCAGATATGGAAATACAAGCCTAGCAGAGATTGTTTTACAGAAAAAATCAGAACAGGCACCACATTATTTATCCAGGTTGGCACTCAGTTCAGTGTTTATGCATATAATACATTTAGAAAATGAAACAAGTAGAACATTCTTTAAAATTAAGTCAATTTATTGAGTGGAAAGGTGTTTGTTAATGCCCTTATGCAGAAAAATACTGTAACATTTCATTGCTTTTCCAGCAGCTGCATAAGGTCCTATTCCCTCTCTACTTTTTAGTGCATTATTTTTCGGATTTTATGAGGCATTTCATTATACGAATTATAGGTGGCAGATCTGACCTCTTTGCAATTAAAATTGACCAGTCATGGGTCAACATTTGCAAAAAATCCTGAACATCTGAAGTTTATATAAATTTTTGAAACCAGTTACAAAATAGTAAAATTAGTCAAGAAAACCAGTATCTTTTAATTCAGGTTGAAAGAAAGATTAAGTAGAAAATATATCAGGACTGATGCTGCTGAAGCTAATAAAATTTTAATTTCTTCTCTCTTCATGCATTACCTTTTGTTTAACTTTGAATCAATTGCTAAGTTCATGCAAACCTCAATGGACAGGCAATTACACTACCTGATCTGAAAAATGCCCAAAGCTTGTTATATATGTGAATGTGTGCAGGGGAAGTCAGCAAATGGAAATTGTTCTGTGTAACACCCTCATAAGCAATACATTTATATTTTACTTATCAAAAGCCAACTAACTAGGATGCATTCGGAACTTATTTTGACAAAGCTTTGATATTTTAGATTAAACCTCATGTATTCATTTATTTTTCCATCTGTATAAGGTGTGTGCCACATCATTATAAATGGGGCTTACTCCAATGAAAAGATCCGGATTCCATGTTCCTGCCCCTGCTCTCTTCCCTCCACACAAACAATCACCACTATCACAGTCTTGTAACATAAGGTCAAAAACAGTTTTTGACTTCTAAAAGCCCAAATACTAGTTCTCGGTTAAGGGAGTATTGAGAAAGTATCTTCATTTTGCAAAAGAGAAAACACTTATTAGTCTTTACTATCAGTCATCACAATAATGCAGAGAATCAGCTGTCCAATATGCTGCTGACAGTAATGTCAGTTATAGCAGAAAATAACAACTTCCAGGATTATGTTTAGACCACCAAACAATATCTGTTCATGAAAAGCAAAAAAACCCTGGAATTAATGTAATCTAATTCAGTATCATGCCATTAATGGCAACTTGCCTGTGATTTGGCACTGATGTGATGCTTTTGCAGCTATTGTTTTTACAAGGCAAATGATGAAATATTACTCAGAAAAATGTTCTATGAGAAACATGCCCTCTAAATAAGCATTGCTCCCTCAGGTAATGCAGCAATTTAATTTGCAGAGCACTATGATACCACCATCACTAAAGAAGTTTTCCTCGGAAATTTATTTTAATGTGCATAGCAGAAGGTTAGCTAAAGGTTAGCTATAGTATTAGCCGACTGTAAAGCATTTATTATTACAATAGCACAAATTTGTACTTGTTTTTAATAAAACACTGAAGATTTTTTTATTAAAGCCTTATTCTTGGATAAGCGTAAAAGACTTGGAAAATCCTGAGGAGCTGAATAAAGGAAATGTTTAATCATTTTTCAATATAGAATGCTCTTAAACTGATTGCTATGTTAAATCACAGCTGGTGGTTGAACATGTAACAACGTTCGGTCATTTGGTTGCAAGTTCGTGAAATTACCTTTGAACTTCTCATAATCACACAAACAGGGAAGAGAAATCCTCTAGACACAGGTCATATTAGCATTAAATAGTTTCTTCAGAAAAGATGCATCTGCTTTCAGCACTATGTTTGGTCTTGACTTTGCCACTGACTTGGAGACCCACTGGGAAAATGATCTGCCTTTAAATAATCCCTTGCTCTGACTTCAAAGTAGTAGGAGGCAGTGGCACTACTGAGGAGGCAGTGGTTTTATACTGAACTCATTCAGGATAAAATACCCCAGTCATCCTATAAGATCTTTAAGCTGGACTGGCCATTTTGCCTGACTTATTATGGGTGTTGAATGCCGATATTGATTTATAAGCAGCTATAAAATTCAGCCTTATGTATTAACCATACCTAATTCTAACAACAACCTAACATTTCAAATAATGATAACCTAATTTCAGAAAATACAGAATTGAATTTGGAAGTTACAATTCATTGATATGACTGTCCATGAGCTAACTTCAGAAATTTCAGCCTTTATTTTTCTCAGTAGATAAAAGCCAATAGACTCACCATAGATTTATTTACATGCACCCCCTTGCATGCAACAGTTAAACTAAAGCATGATTTGGCACCTCTGAATGAGAAGAGAAGACAGAATCATGGAAGAAGTTTACAGATACAGAGTGAGGTTTAATTTCCTCATTTTCTTCTTTATGCAGAAAAGAGTTCAACACACAGAAGCAAAGTGTGCACAAAAAAGCAGATTTAAGCTGGCAGAGTAGCACTATGCAGTCAAAGAAGAAATCTTATCATTACTGCAATGTGAGGCTCTAAACATCTGTACAGTAGAATATGATGGTCTTTAGTAGCAGACAGTAGGAATATGGATACAATAAGGCTTAATAATCCACAGGCGTTAAGCAATTTGAAAGGTTTTCCCATTCCTTGAGGTAATAAATGTAAAGTGGTGCTTCAGTACAGTTCAAAAATCATTGCTGGAATAAATAAAGCAATGGCACGGTGAGGTGAGGGCAGATGGAAAATTTCATCATGCTTGAGGGGAGGTGGGACAAAACAAAGAAAACTGCTTCCATCTTAAAACTGAGAAAGTTTAACAGCTAGTCAGAGAAAAAAGCTGCCTTTCTTCTAGAGATGTGTGAGGACACCGTCATAGAACTAGAGGGCTTAGATTTGTTGGGTCAGTTCTGTCTCCTGTTGTTTCTTCCATCATTCAAGAAGTCACACAGTATTTGGCTCTCTGGTTCTTTATAATCAAACCTCCTCTCAAGAAGGCCCCAAAATTTGGAAAGGAAGAGGGAAAAGAGTCTATATATGATGGAAATAGTATTTCTAAAAGGGAGAAGAAAGCCAGACTCCTCTCAGTGTCAAGCATTAGGAATGCTAAAGCCTTTGGGACCAAACCTCAATTACAAGGTTTCATATAAATCTGAACCACAGGAAAAGCTTTCATCAGAGTCTAAGTGACGTCTACATCCTGGGAGATACATTCCTTAGAAAAGGTCTCCAAAGTGTAACTGGAGTGAGATCAAGCAGAGAAACTTTCCCTTAAAATTGAAGGAGTTACTTGCAGCAGAGGAGTCAAGGGTAAATATTAAACCAAGTTTGCTTCTTATCTGGGCAATATAGCTTTTAGCTATGTTCACTGCCAGGCCTGTAACACCAAACAGACAAGTTTAGGGGTAAATAAAAGTGAGTAAATGGCCACTTGCTAGCCTCACCAAGTCTGTAGGAATGATCTACTATGTCACATTTCAAAGTCTTGCCAAATAAATACAAAATGGTAAAGCACCACGTATTGACTGTGCTGGAATCCAGAATAAAGCATTAATAACTACTTTTTAAGTGTTGCCACAGGAATCAGGAAATTTGCTGTAAGTAAACAGCTTAAAAAATTATTAGTTTGACGCTGATGAAGGCATAAAAACGTCCTTTTGACTTCCTCATAATTATGGGGTAAAAAGTCCAAAAATTGCTAGATCAAAACTTTATATTGAGTTCCTGGAAATTCATTTATCCCATGTTTATCAGGTTTGATACTGATTTAGTAGACTAACCTGTATTTCATTCAAAAAGTGGCAGAAGCAGTTCCTTTACAACTCTGAAACAATAAAAAAGGGATTTCAAAGAGGAAAACCTCTTTTTGCTTCTTGTCTGTGACAAAACTCAGGATTTAATAAGTACTGAATATAAGCGTGCTCTGGAGAAGATATCCTCCCCAAAAAATACAGGTGGAATGTTATCTACAGCATAAGAATTTAAAGTAATTCATAAAGCAATTCATAAATTGCAAATATCACAGAAGAAAATAATGAAATAGATACAAATCTGTGAATAGCAAATCTGTGATGAAGAGCAGCCTCCGAATTAGCTTATTATTATGTCTCAGTGAAGCTGAAGGCTGATAGAAACAAGGCAACTTTTCACTTTAAAAAGACCAAGATCCTCCACTGGGATAAGAAAATGGTTTTCTTATTCCCTTTCCTATGCAGTCAATGATGTCTCTAAAGTGTAGTGCTTGGAGTTCAGTGCTGTGGTTTATCTCCCCAAACACTGACACTGTGCAAATTTCTTTTAAAAACTCTCATAAAAGTTTCTTTGGGGGAGAAAAAAAAAGAAAAAAAAAGGAAAATAGGAGCCCTTTATACTTTGAAATACACATTTATTTGTATCCTTGGTGGAAGACTGGTAGGTTGACAATGAAGCCCTTGTTTTCACTCTGCACACTTCCTTATTTTGTTTTAGTTTGAATCTGTACATCCAAAACGATAAAGAGTAGCTCTTAAAGGCATAGTATAGTTGGATCATAGTTAGCTCTTCTCAAATTCACCTTTTTTAGTGACTTTAGAGTCCAGCCCAAAACAGGCCCCTGTGCTATTTGGTTTTCATAGCATCCTTACCAGGATTTCTGACTTTAGGAAAAAATTCTATTCTTTTTGAGAGACCTCACAACCCAAAACACTTCAAAAGAAGTTCTGTATACATGAAAACCTGGAAAAAAACTGGGATTCTTGTGTTCAGGTGATGGAGTCAAGCATTTAACTGAGTTTGGAAATAAACAGATAATGGAGCATCACATCATTCAACCACTAAACGATAATGCAAAAAGAAGTGTTTACAAGTGAGTCCTCCAATTTTAAATCAGCAGTACAACATGTACTAACCTGGCAATGAACTCTGGTATTGATGGGTAATTGCTTTGTGAAAAAATCAAAGTATATTTGCATTGATTGTGGGCGCTGTATGGGGAGCAGTTCATTTCAAGACATAACATCAGCAAGCAGCTGGAAAGGAAAATTTTAGCCTGCTCCAGTGGAAAAAGAACAAATAATGGAGTAATGCAAGAAGCGATTTGCAAATGTCTTCATGATAAATTATTGAAAATTAATTACATCTATACTTACATTTGTAACGTCTGTTTAAATATTTTTTAATAGATACTTGCTTGTCTGAAAACATTTATGAACCTTGAAGCTGCAAGAGTGGTATTTCTTTTGAAATATGTTTAAAAATGCACTTTTTAGCTTCTCTTTAAAAAGACTCAGCAAGCCAAAATTTAAGACAAAGACTTTTTGAACTCAGCAACAAATCGAGGGAAAAGTCTGATGCTCCAAATGGGTAGTTCAGCCAAAATTCATAGCTTGGAATTTATTTTTAAGTGTTGTCAATTAATTAGAAATAACAATTAATGCATCCAGATTTCCCCCTCCTTATGAATGAGATGGAAGACTTGCAAGATATATTACTAAATTTGTAATTATTTTATTATGCAACATAATCTTTACTGATTAGCAGAGGTAAAATCCTTAAAGTCCTTATAGAGGATACATTGCTTTAACCCTCTCACTGATTGAAGAAAGACACCCTTGAGCAGCAGGAACAGAGATGAGAAGACAACTTATGGAATTACAGGAGCTTGACCTGAAATTACCATCGACACATTGCTCTCACGAATTGGAAACATAATTCTAAAGCCAGGAAGTAAGGTTGCCAAAGCTCATTTCCCTCTGGCACAAATTGGCATTAAAATGTCTGACACACCTCTTATTGCAGAGGGGTTCAGACCGTCAGACCTCAGAAGCTCTGCTAGGAAGAAAACTGGAGATTTGGGTGTCCGGGAGAGAAAAAGTTTGGGAACCCTGACCCAGTAACTCAAGTGCAGACAGCCCAAGTGTATTGTGTTCAAGCTTCTGCTTTGTATCCCAGTTACTGGCCTGAAATACATCAGCAGTGTTCAGACTTCCTCATGCTAGTTAAAAAATGTAATAATTGACCTTGTGCCTATGCATTAAGGCTATGCTGTATGGTTTAAAACTATCACATTTTAACTCAGCTAATCTTGATTTAGCAATCTCAGCATCCTCTAACACTTTCATTAGCCTGAGGAGTCAGTTCAAACTCTGCATGCTAAAGACAGAGGAATCCATGTGGTGTCTTGGGGTTGCACTAGTTGACCTTTAAAGGTCCTTTCCAACCCAAACTGTTCCATGATTCAAATGTTTCTCTTAAAATGACAAGAACAGCCCATGCAAGCCTTGGAATGGTAGATAAGAATACGAAATTGAGTACTGGGTAAGAAGTAGTAAAGATTGCACATTACTGATTTACATTTTTCCTCCATCCTGAAGCCTATGGATGATGCTACCAAAAAAGCCCTTCTCCAGACAATAGGTGGAATACTTCACCAAGTCAGTTTTCTGCTGTCACAGGTGATGGAAGAGGTTTTATAGTTATATTAACTAAAATATTCTTTCAGAGGCCTTAGCCACTTGCAGACATTGACCCACCCATTAAGGCCACTGAAAGCATGAACACTGACTCTCCAATTACACACCAGGCTAGAAACAGTAGCATATCCTTTATTCCAGTGCAATTATCATCAAAGTGTGGCTTTCCCTCCTAAGAGTCTGAATGGCTTTGATTAAATGGCATTTACTAACTAAGCCCCTTCTCACTGGAGAAAGTGGTAGGTTTCAGTGTTGCTACATCTGTGGAATGTTTTCAAGTTATTCTCTTAAGTAAACATAAGACCATAAAATGTAAATATAAACACAACCGTTCTATAACAGTAAAAACATAATTTGAATAAATAGCAAAGTTAATGAAACACCATTACATGTAAAAGACTATCATCTTCCTCTACGCACTAAGCAATGAACTTGCAAATTGCAAATTTAGAAGTAAAAGAAATAATTTAGCTCAATCTTTTGATTTTTATGAGAGTCACAAAAAATTTGTCCCTACACATTAGCCATTGAAGCCACCTTTCAATTTTTTAATTGTTACTACCTATTCAGCCTTAATTAGCCTATTGAAAGCAGGTATAGGAAGCAACCATTTATCTATAAACTAACAATCAGGACAGTGGAAACAAACAAACACTAATCCAAAGAGCAAAATCAGTACAAAGGCAGCAAAATACTCATTATGGTGAACAGTTAATAGGTTCTTCAGTATTGTCAAACCTCATCTGCCATTGATAGGACTTTTTTCCAAGAATGTAAAACCGAAGCAACAACTAACTTAGAAATAAAGCCACATACAGATATTTTTTTAATGAGTGATTATATATATTTCATTATGCATTTGGATCAATACTTAAATCAGAGTGCAACAGTTCCATTTGCCTGTCCTTTAACATATGAAGGACACCAACTTTAATTTTGAGTCAAGATTACTTTTGACCCTTCCTCAATAAATAAAAATTCAGTGCTGTCTACTACATATATGAGCCTTTAGCTTTAGTTGTCTAGTTACAAGCAGAGCTGAAAAGTAGTATCTGCAACAAATCCATACAGCACTATAACTTATCATCTCTAATAATTCCAGTACTCTTCAGGCCTAAGATTAGTCTCGTCTAGCATCCTGATCCTTCTGCCTATGTTTTCCTAGACAGAAAATATTAATCCATACAGTATAATAAAAACGCATTAGAATATCCTCCTTGCAAGAAATGATAAATATGCAAAAACAGAAAGCTTCAGAAGAAAAGGCATCTCAGTTTGTTACAAAACTTTCAGGATTCTGTGTTACCATGTTTTGATTCTGCTTACAAAGCAAAGTGATAAAAAATCTACTGTTATGGGGATACTGAGGACTGCTCTGGGAAAAAAAAAAAACCAACCAACCAACCAAACCAGAAAATACTGCTTCTTCCAGTTAGACAAAGCAATTTAAATCTGTAGAAATAATTAAACTTGAAGTACTAAATATAACTATTTCTATTGTTTTGATAGCTTTTATGCCAGTGATAAATTTGAAGAGAGGTAAGTGTATCCAAACAGGTTTTTTAAGCGTAACTGTGATTGTCAATTAAAGAAGAGATTATACTGTCAAGAAGACAACTGAATCCTTTAAATGGCAGTTTGCATATGTTTACCTTGAGAGCTGAAGAGTTTGAGGCTAGATTTTCCTCATTTGGGTGGTTTACTGTTAAACCAGAATGTAAATTCTAGTATGTACTTACCATTTCTCTTGTTGCATTCTCTCACTTTAATTTCAGCACAGAACTGTTCTCCACCCATCCCTTAACTTCCTTTTTTAATGTCTTAGATAATTCCACTTTCCTTTTAAGTACAGGCATACATACACACATAAGAAAACCTCAGGAAAGGAGAATGTGTTGTGCTGCCTGAGGTCATCTATCACATAACCACCATAAAATGTATTGCTCTAAAACAGAATAAATGTAGCTTTGCTTTACAATGCAACAGTGAACTAAAACCAGGAGCCATAAAAGAGTGGGATCTTTGCTACCTTGTTTTCTTTGCAGCCTTGAAACATTAAGACAAATTTAAAGATACTGCTTTATTACTGAATTCTGAAACATGAAATGTTTCCTGTGTAAAACAGAGAAAGGGCCTTAACATTCTGAAAAGTAGAAGAACAAATCAAACCCAAGAATGATCACCTTTTTCCTGCACTGAGGCACAAAAATCTTTCTAAACAAGCAAACCTGGGCCTCTCCTATTGTAGAAGTTAAAATGCTCATACATGGTGCTGCGCTGAAAATCTGAGCTCCCCAACTGAGATGCTAGAATCTCAGGTTGCAGACCCAGAATCTGAAATTGCACTGAGGTTCTTAAGACCAACAACAATCCCCTGGGCTCTTATCGCTACCCAAGAGCCACAAAATGGCTTACTGACAGATCAGGAGCACATTTTACCACTAATCTTAGAAGCGTGGCTGCTTCAGGGAGGAGGGAGGTTTGGAGGCAGCAACCTACTCAGCCCATGCAAGTGCAGAATGCCTGCCTTTAGGAACTGCTTATAAATCTCCTTAAGAAGTACATCAGGAATAGGCTGATTTTTTGAGAGATTAAGGAAAATGTACAAACTCTTCATCAAGCCAAACAGAAGTTCAAAACTGCTTTTCTCCTCTTTCTGGCTATTATGTCAGGAAGAAAGGTTTGTCTGCCTCCGCCTCAGTTATGACAGGAGGTTTCCATTCCATGTCAGTCACTGACTTCAATGCACATACCTTTTCTTACCAAGTAGAAGTATTCCTATCTGTTCTGAGAATTGTTAGGAATTTTCTCTTACTCAGAAAGTGCAAGTTACCAAGTCAGTTAAGTAAGCTTTCTCAAATCTATACTATGAACTAAAATCAAATGAAATCACAGTTAACTGTAAGTATAATAAAGAATGAGCAGAGAATGTCTTAGTTGACTGATAAGTAGTGTAACACCAAAGTCACAACTCAATCACAAGGTACGATGGAAAGCACAGATAAATAATAACCTACACACATGTACCCAATTAAGACAGACTACAAGCCAGGATTTGTATTATAATTTGGCCTCAATGTTTATCTCATTGGTTTATAATTCAGAAAAGCCTGTTTTAAGGCACTAAACCATATTACTTCTTGAGAATTCACTTATCACTGTGTAGTTTTGCTTAGTAGTCCTACAGCATCTCAAGAGAAACTTAAACAATAGTGATAAACTGGCAGGGTTTTACAAGCTAACGAATAACTGATTTTCTGATGATTAAAAATAGATGCCATTGGTTCTAAGCAGCATAATAAGACAAAAAAAAAAAATGCTTATTTCTTCATAGACTTCTGTCCATGGACATCACACTAGTAGAAGGGACACTTAGGTTCTAAAGGGATACTGTAAGATTTCTAGGTAGCTTTTGTGAGAGCATACTCTCCTAAGGAGGTATACAAAAACTGAGAAATTGTAAATTCTACAAGCATCACCCGGGGCAGTTAGAGATATTTCCTGGGTTGGCACTGACATACAGTTTGGATGCTACAGACAACAAGCACATATTCTTAGCTTGGAATACCCATTCAAGTAGGTCAGGCTGTTGCGATATGTTTGCAAAAGCCAGAAGTGCACAGTCACAACTTACTCTTGCTTTTTAGAGATAATCATAAGAAAGTAAGGATATCATCACTTTAGTAAGATTCACATAGACTGACTGCAAAGAATAAGAGCGGACCTTTATGTAGACATTACAAAGACCATCTCTTTTAACTTTTCAGTAAGAGTAGTAACTTCCTTTTTGAAGAGCTCTGACTATTTCTTCAGAGGAAACAAACTGTACCCAATATAATATGGCTCTTGGACTTCTCACTGGTTGGAAAGCAAGGAAATCTATAAGACTAGTAGCTGTATTTTTCATATGAGTACAATTACTACAACATTTATTTCTCCTCTTTTTATGCTTATGACAAAAGTGGATTATTTAGTTGTGTGTTTTTTTTTTTTTTTTTTCCCCCAGCTTAGTACCACTATTTCAACCCATTATATCTTTTTTTTGTTGCAAGATTACTATCCTCTAGGGGGAGAAATTATAACTCTGTCTGGTACTAAAATACTTTATGTAAATTGGAATACAAGACAGCTTTTGTATTAGATTTAGCACTTTCTACAAAATTAGTGCAATCATGAGGCAAGCCTTTCACAACTCACTTGGCTTTGCTTCCTTAGCTCTCTCAGGGATATTATTGTTTTCATTTGGTTTTTAATCTCCTGTACATTACGAACATTGAGGCAACTGCTTTCCAAAACTCTCAGTAACCAGCCCTTTTGGAGAAAGGTCTTGTGAACATTGCAAATGATGCTAAATCAAGGGATAGTTTATTCCTTCCAATTCCAAACCTCCGTAAGAAACTTAACTATCTGCATTTCCCATAGTGGCTCCTTTTGAATTAAAAGTTTAATAGGATTTAAGATGGGAGTGGAAACATGATTTCATGAATGAATCAAATCTGTCTTGAGAAAATTTCACTTTTCCCAGGAAAGGTCAGCTAAGCTTCACCTGGAAGATCTTGTGATTTGCTCCCATGGACTTTCCCCATTATTCTTCCCCTAACCCCAATCAGAAGCAGCTGCTGACCTGAATCCCAGCAGACCAGCCATCACTGACCACCACTTCATCATTCCGTGATGAAGTATAAGGAATTAAACCTAAGAATTGAAAAATAAACAGTTCCCAACAGTTTAAACAGACTCAAATGACAGTTCTGGATATATGACCATCCTTCGACTCAAAACCAAATCACCAGTTAACTTCAATATTGGCTATTTTAAAAAAAAAAAAAAAATGGAAAAAATATATTTTTTTTTCCTTGGTGATGATTTTGTCTAAAGAGGTTCACTCAGGAGTGCTTTTCTCCTGAAAGTCTCGAACTGGAGATTGTTCTTTTTGGGCAGCCATAGTTAAGCTGAATCAACTGCCAATGATAAAATTAGATATATCACTTCCATTAGCAGAGTGTGCTTTTCCAGTCAGAAGCAATTCTGCTTCAGTCTGATCTCATTTCAGCTGAACATAAGGGAAATACCTATATATTATTTTTTATCCAAAGTACACATTAGAAACATAAAGAACTGGAAATTCAACTGATGTACACAGCAAACACTAACAGTAGCAAACTGATAGCATTTTCACACAGCATTCCCTGTCTTTGTTTTTCAAATTATTTTATATATAATAAAAAAAGAGCTTCGCAGAAAAGAAAATAGCTGAAATAGAAAGGATTTTTTTTTTAGTATTTTTCTATGCTATAGTTAGATTCCTCAAATCTGAGGAAGCCTAATCTGAAGAACTCATCTTGATGAAACCGGATCAATGCATATTCTCCTCTATAATCTATAACCAAACTCAGATTTAAAGTAAACCTGAAAGCATTAGAGCCATTTTGGTGCCTAGCATTCTTGGCCACCTGAGAGCTATTCCGTTGCTGGGGTGATTAGCACTGCAGTAATGGCAAGGATTACAGCAAGTAAAGACAGAGAACTTCGGCAGTCATACCTGAAAAGGGCACAGGGGAGTTCTGACTTCACCTAGCCTGGCCTTCCTTCACTATGCTTAGTATCTTATTATTGCATGCACTTAATTCACTCCAGACACACTAAACGTTCACTAGCAATGACTGTGATAAACCTGGCAATCTATGTTTAAAGGTTTAAGCTGATGACACAGCAAGATACGAGCTCATCCTTTGTATTAGGTCAAGAACAAGATGTTTTGCAGGGACTTTAAAAAAACCAAAATATATCGTTTAGTATTAGTTCTGGGTTCAGTGATTTAAAATATTAAGTACTTAAGTACATCGTATTAAACACCATGATAAGATGATCAGGCTTGAGGTTTAGAAGTGAGAAAGCCTTCCAAATGGAGATAAGACTAAAGACAGGAAAAGCAATGGCTTTCTGACACTGACATCAGATGAATTTGCTGAAGTGTTGTTTATCTTCCATCACTGGTTGATCCAGCCACCCTTGCATCTTTTCACTCTAGCCTTATTCTAGCTTTATCCTTTCAACTTTATTCTGTTTAGCAATCTATCACAGCTCTTTCTGCTAGACTTTTTACTTTCTGGTACCTTTGCCCTTGTCTACATCCAAGATGTGAATTTTACCCAAAAATAGCATAAACACGCAAAGAGCCTGTATGAGTGTGTTAGTCATTGTGTTTTTTAGGCCTGATAAAAGCCACCAAAAACTCCCATTGTGAAACCTATTTTCATCACAATTTTCCTCTAAATTTGCCACTTAGCATTTGCTATAAAGCTAACAGGTACATGTCAAGCATTTTGAGTAACACTTGATTTCAGTATTATATTTTAAAATACACAGAATAATAATTAGCACACTTAGAAACCCCCTAGAAGTTCTCTTTCGGAAATGTTTTGACATTTATTGAAATGGCTTATTCTGATTTCTCTTTCACGACTACATTGTACTGAAGTTGGTATAAACTTGTGGAAAGTCACTGTTTTGGCAAAACTGTTTTTCTTGTGAGAAAATGTTCCGGTGGAAAGGTTTCAAGCAGTGACAGTTGCACTGTACATGCTACTTTATTCCTCTGCTCCTCAAGCTACTATTTGGATTCCTGGCTCTGGAGCGGCCACTGCCTTCTTTTGCAATCAAACAGCCCCAAAACTCACTGAGGAATTTAAATTCCATGCTGATAAATATGTGACCATTAAATAATGGCCAATGAGCTGGGTATGAAACCAGTTCAAAAGTGATGCTTTTACAGGAATGTGCATTAAAAGAGCCTCCAGAAAAGCAGACTATGGTGGTAGAAAAACAGACACTGTGAAAATCTAGAGCAGTAAGTTCTTTCCCTAAAGTAACATCTGAAATAAAACCGCAGGAGGGAATACATACATCCATAATTTTGCTGAAACACAGTACCTCCAGTTTCATTCTTGTATTTCAAGAAAAAGTGATTGAAGTTGGAACTGCTTATTCAAGCTTAAATATTTTAGTGTTTGAAGTATTTAAAATTTAAGAGTACTTAACTAGAAGTATTAGCTTTAAAAACTGCTAAGCAAGTTCTGAGTTTCCATATCTTTAAGAACTGCTTAAAGACAATACGCTGTCTTCATTATATATTGTTGGTAAATGCCACAGACTCAATTAGCAAGGGAGGCAGCCTTTTGCTTTGAAAGAATATCCTCACAAGATTATAATATAAATAAACAAAAAGCTGGAGGTAATAAGTTTTTTGCTCCATTGCCTATTCTGCAAACACAACATTTTTCCATTTTAAAATCAACAGTATCTCTTAATCTAATAGAAAACTGCCTGTGGATAAACGCATTTATCACATCACATAAATATCACATTGCCTGTAATGTACTACAGTATCTCTGAACTCCCAAATGCCAACATGTAATAAATAGAAACTTTTTTACAGGAAATAATGCCTGTCACAGCAAGAAGGATTTTACACCAGATTTATATTTCTTAGAATATTCTTTTTATGCAATTCCGTAAAGAAGCTTCTTTTGCACTGTTAAGATGCACTTAACCAGAGGACTCCTGTCTTCCCTCAGACATGATATTAAGAGTCTCAAATTCTCTCCTAACTACAGAAAGCAGCTTTGTAAAGCTGATGCATGCTGCCTTCTCCCACTCGTGCAAAAGCCTACAGAGAGCAAAAACCCCAAATTGCAGAGCAACAGGAAATGTGTTAGTCAAAGAGAGAGTTACAGCAGATACTTTTACATCGATCTTATTCTTGGCTACAGCCAATGCCCTGAAGTCAATACCTTGATTTTCAAGACCTCTGACCGACGCTAGGATTAGCGTGATAAGTGTATGACAGCTTGCGCTATACAACAGATGGGAATGTTGCTCTGTACCACAGCTTCTTTAGGACTTTGACATCACTATCATCATATGGCATTTACAAGAGCAAAAGAAAAATACACTAGGAACTTAAGTCAATAATCTCTCTTACATTTCGATTCAAGTTTTTTTTTCTATGTCCCACACTTTTCTCACTCCTGTTTTGCATTTCCAGGCACAACTCAAAAATAATTTTATAATAATAGCATAGTATCACAATTTACAGTTGTCTTTCATAGCATTTGGATTTCCTCTCATTTGGCACAGACTGCAAAAGGCACTAACCTCTTTTATACCCCTCTAAGTATCTAATACATCGTCTGGATGTGATAGGGAAAGATTCATGGTGATTTTAAATTAACTCGCACACATCTTCCATCTCCAAAACACCTACTGGCCTCTTTTCACTTTGCTCTCTTTGGGCAGAGATGAAGTCAAAATCTTCTGTTTCTTCTCTGATTGATTTTGAACTAGGACAATTTTAAGTTGTGACAAGAAAGAGAAGGAAAAAAAAAAAAAGTACTTTAAAATAATAATTCTGTACTTCATAAGGACCAAACTCTTCAGCTTCCTGCCCAAAAAGGGAGGAACACCAGAGGAAATAACTGAGGTAATGAGCATTCTGTCACTCATCTTACAAACTTGCTTTTCTTCTACATTTTATTAGATGCTGCCTTGCTCTCCCCCTTAAACACCAATGACAGTTTATACAAGATGCACGTTATACGGATTTTATTTCTGTCACCAGTAAAGTAGCTGTTGAATTTAGTTTGCGTGATGCTATTGACAGGTCCCTGATTTAAGAACCATTTTTTTTTTTTGTAGTTTTCAACCTTTTCTTCTTTCCTCTTTCAAGATCTCCATCACATTTTGGAAGAACACATTAAAAGTTGTAAATGTATGCATATGCACAGACTTAGGACAGAGGCTATGTTTGTCTTAAGCAGGTGGGGAAAAGAAGACTTGTAAATGAGTACATAAATTAAGTAAATATTACATAAGCATACTATACAATAAATGCTGATCTTAAGGCAGTTGAATGTTTTAGTAGATTTATTTTCTTACTTTTTGACCAAAATTTTTCTAAGCCCAACAAGTTTTCTGTTTCAACTAGGAATGTGACAACTGATACGTTTAAAGAATTTGAGATTTAGGTTTTATTGTTGGCTCCTCAGTTTGATTTTGTTTCCAGGCCTCTGGAAACAATCCCTCTACTACGAAACCATTTCCACAGATCATAGGCAGCTGAAAAGTTACAGCCTGGTTCACTCAAGCTTGGTACCTGCAAAGTTCTGTCATGTAAAGTGCAAGCAAGGTTCAAGAGGATGCATTAGCTTCAGCAATGATGAGGTGTGTTCCAGACTGATTTTTACTGGGGCTTGAACTTTTGAAGTTCAACAATTACACACCCATTATCACTCACGGTTAAATGTCACAAATGCAATAAATATTTAAGAGACTTGGTGATTTGTATAACACTTCCCAATTTGTTGTGGCTCATCAAGTTCTTTCAGAACATACCCAGAATGCCCCTCCCAAATTACAGACACACTGTTCTGTCATCATCCTCAGCCCACTGGACAGCACAGCTATGTCTCAAGCTGCCATTTTAGTAAGTTATAGGAAGAATAACAAGCGGGCATGCAGTGCCAGATGTGCTGTGATAAGCACTTCGCTCAAGTCCAGCAACTTGTAATAGCACATAGTTGAAAGACTTGCGGATTCAGCTCAATCTGCGTTCCAGTATTTGCATGCCAAATCCTCAGATCACCTCCCCTTTAATTTGATTGTTACTGTGGAATCTCTGGGAAGTTATTGGCATCATCAAGCTTTATTGATCCCATTATATTTGTGAACTAATACACACAAAATTATAACCAAAAAATGAGCCTGAAGACGAATAGCTTCTCTTGGAGTTTACATTGAGAAAAGTCTTAAGCATTTGAGCACAGTAAATTCAAGCAATTGACAGACATTCCATGCAGCCCTTTTTTCACTTGCACAGAAATATTTATTCTTTCAGGTTCCTGAATTATTGCATAACCTTAAGGCAACTGAGAACTACAAATTTAATGAATAAATAGACATCTTAATATCTGGTTGAACTCTGGCTCCAACACGCAGTAACATTCGCAACCTGCTTCATAAGGCTACCCCTAGAAACAGATGCATACTTTCAAAAAGTTCACAAAGCTGTTTTTTCTGAACAGCAAGAGATATCAACTGGTTTTTCAATTTCTGGCTGATATTTGAATTATTTAGGTTACCTCTGGTTTACCTAAGAGGGGAAATCCTGTGGCACGGCACAGCAGGAAAACAACCAAGGAGTTCCTTTAGTAACACAACATACCAAAATCGAAACTCTGCTTTCAGAATCATGATGAAGCATCTGTGCTTGAGGGCTCTTTTGGCAAGAAAAAGAAAAGATGCATTATGTAGCAGTTAACTAGAATAAACACTAGGGGTGAAAAGGAGTTTGCTTTCTAAAGCTTTTAAATGGGCATATCAGGGCTTGCTCAAGAAGTATTTATTACTCAAAGTTTTAAAGCTGGAATCTTAAATGTGGTTTTAGCATGAGATAAGCACTGTAAAATTTTAAAACAAACTAGTCCAAATACTGTTGTTTTGCCAACGTTTCCACAGATATATGTATTCCATAGACTATATGATATTTGGCACAATTAACTGTGTGACAATCTCACTCTTTCAGCTTTCATGTTTCTATTTATCAGGAGTTCTACTTGAACCCTGAACCAGCCAAGAAATCGCTTTAGGCCCGGAAGGAACTGGGGTAACAAGTGCTAATTAAGTCTCTCTCCTCATTTAGCTTCCTGATCCTTCAATATGCTTTACAGTATAAATAGAAACCAACACACTATAGTAACCATGCGAAGAATTACTGGTATTTAACCCTTGCAGCACAACAAGAACAATCAGCTTACTAGTGATATATATCCCTTTCCATGTTTCGGATCTTTTTAGGACTACTCAGATTTTGTTCAGAAGTTGTTCACTGGCAGAATCAAACTATACTAGACAGAAAACCAGCTAAAGTTATCAAAACAGAAATACAGACAGACACTTCTTAAAACCCTCACATTTCTGCATTCTCTAATCTTCTTACACTAGCAATTTATATGAAGGTTAAAAATAAAGCTTACATCAATATGTCTTTTCAGTCAGACTCAAGTTTTTGCACTTCCCATTTATGCAAACATGAATTTCAAGGGGACCTACCTATCAGGGGCATAAGAAAGGAAGATTTGAACAATTTGGCCCTAACACTTAATCTTCAGTACCACAAATTAAAGAGAAAAGCCAAAAGAGAAGAAAAATTATGTTTCTTTTCTTGTATGGGTACACGGTACTCTGCGGACAGAAGCAAGCTTACAAGAAAGTGTCTGAATTTGCTAAAATCCATAAGAGACACCACCACCACCCCATTTCACCCCCTCTCAGGCCCTGTTACAAATTCTTATCTTTTAGGATTTAAAAAGTAAGTTTTAATCCCAGCTCTGCCAAGGTCTGGATGACCTTGAGCAAATTGCTTTGCCTCTGTTCTTTCAGCCTAGCTGCAAAGCTGGATTAATTCATAGTGGTGTAAAATAGATGATTGTCATGCAGTATTCTGAAGCACTACAACATGCAAGAGATAAGCAAGACATACACTAGGCTTCGCATGACCTTTGCAAAGATAAGCTTGGAAACAACTGTCTATGAGGTTTGAAGGGAAACTATCAATATTCTCATTAAAAAAGACTCTCATTATACATTCCAAATGAATTCTACATGACATTCAGCCCATTTTTATTAAAAGCATTTAAGACAAATATGCACATCTTTGATTGTGTCAATAAGACTAAAACCACTAATTATCTTGTCTTCCTTAATTGTTTTCTTCCCGTCATGACATGCCACTTTAGACTTAGCTAGAAGTATGCATTGCTTCAGCCTTGTTTCAGTAGCACCCAAAAATCTTAACAAAACATGGAAATAGCTCAATTTTGTAAGACTGGTCATGCAAAATTAGTCCACCATCTTACTGCACCTCTAGCACGGCAAGACACCAGATACTGCAGGATGGTGGCACAAATGCCTCATCTCAGTCATTCTGTTAGCCAGGAACCAATTAATTTATAAATTGAAATATAGTCGCACACTTTTTTGCAAAATATTCCTATTAAACATGAAGCTATATTACCTAGTGTTCCCAATAAGAATTTTAATTAAACTGTCAGCTTTTTGAAGCTGGAGATATCTAAATCCTGTTCTTACTGGTCTCTTATTACAGCTGGGTTTTGTTTTCATTAGTTTGTTTCTTGTGGCTTTATTCTCTGCTCTCATTACACTGAGGAATTATAGATCAAAATGACACTTTGCAGGAAACTCCCATTTCAGCCAACACCATGTTTGCTCATAAAAGATACAAACCTGCTTATCAGGAACTTCTTTTCTCTGTGTAAATGAGCACACAGGACTCATGACCTACAGCAGTGTTAAGTGTCAATTGTTTTCATGGGCAGAGAAAACACTCTTCCAAAGGACTGTATCAACCTGACAATTATCTAATGCCTACGTGAACTACAAAACACGGGAAAAACGCAAATTCAGTCACAAACAAAATAGGTAAAATTAAACAAATATAAGGAAATCAGATCACAGACTCAGAAGATACCTACATGAAGTACACATTTATAGTCAGAAACAGACATACTTTCAGAGCTGCTAAGTTTATTGCTGTCCTACCACAACATACTATTGTTAAAAATCAACTACTTATCATCACCTACATATTACAAAATCCTACGTATTTCATAGCATTATCGGAAAAAGGTTCTTTTTTGTCAATTTATGTTCTTCAGCAGGTCACACCTACAGACTTAACTGTGAAAGAAATGATTTGGGTGAAAAAGTGTTTGTTTTTCAGTGAAGATAGACAATAGGAGACAAAAGGCACAGCATGCAGAAAGCAAGTTTTAGCTGTTCATCTAACAGCTAAACTGTTAATCTAAGCTTCCAGAAATACATTACTTTTATTTATAAACATGTATTACACAATCCTATTCAGAAGCACACACAAGTACTTCAGATGGCTTAAACACAATACCCTAACAATATAACCTGTCTACAAAGAGAAATAATTTTTCAGACTATGAAGGAGTAAATAAATATAACAAGTGTATCACTTAAATACAATTACAGTAACTCCGGTAATATCTGGTAAAGTCAGCCTGCATTGATACAAATGCTGGGGCTGTCACTACATGCATTCTCTGCAAGTTTTGTTTTATGCAGTCATTTAAACTGTACACAAAGAAAAGATCCAACAACAAAACAATGAAGAAATCAAACATCAAAGGCAACAAAAAGCAACTTTGCAATGGAATTTTCAAATTATTGAATTAACAAATATAAAATTACAGAAGGGCCAAAAGTTACACAGTTAAGGTTCTGAACTTTAAAGTTAGAAATGGGAGATATACCATCTCTATACTTAGATACCATTTGGACTGAAAATTTCAACAATATTGGAGTCAGGAAACTCAGCCCCACTTTTCATATAGGCATGCCGCAGGAGTAGCACTAACTGGAACAATTCATCCCTGAAAAGAGAAAAGTCAGGGGGCCATTCAGTGTTGTATTCATAATTACCAAAATGAGGCAATTCGTCTTTTTGCTCACTGTGTATTTGCTCTTATTCTGTACAGTATAATAAACAAGAGGTCATTTTAAGTTCAAGAAGGCTACACATAGCTACAAAGTAGCAACACTGGAATCTTCATTACTGCAGAGCTTAGGAAGGAGAAGGTGGTTTCAACAGGCATCAAGTGACAGGATGATAATAAAATATTATTGGCGTGCTTCTCCAGAAGGAAAGCTGGACTCTGCTGTAGTAAATTAAATGACTGTGGACATAAGAATAAATCCTGTCTTAATTCTTGGCCCCAACACAGTGCTGCGCTCATGTGGGAACAGGAATCAGGAAATAGAGTAAACTGCCAGCTGGGATTGAGGTTCACACTGTTTTCACGTATCTATAGCTTACTTGTACTTTCACTTAACTGGCATTTCTAGAGCATTTTTTACTTGGGTTCAGTGGCACGAAAAATGTGAAAGTCCCTAGAAAACTATCAGTACACAGGCCTCTTACAAGCTGCCTAAACTAAGTTCTATTTTTTACAGAGGAGCTGTTAATTTTCCATTTAAAGATCTGTAGTAAGCTGCTAAAGACAATGGCATGTTTGGAATGATCATTAGAGTCTAGAAATATTTCGACCTGAGCCCAGTGCATTTTAAAATAAACATTTTAGGAAGATGACAGCTATTGTTTAACTTCATGGCAATTATACCCATGCATTAATCCCTAAGTAATGCCCTGGAAGATCTCAAAAGTACGAAAAAACACCTAACAAATAATTTAGAAACAATAAAGGTATGTATTGACCCAAACTACAGCACAAGCTTACTTTCTGTCCCAAGTTTTCTTGACAAAGCACTGAAAAAGTGCTAAAAGTAGTTAAAAAACCCCCGACTTGCTTCACACTTCCAGTCATATGACCTTGCTTTGAAGAAAACATGTTTTCCTTTTATTTTTTCAGTTCTTTAGATGTGTCCTTGGGCTTGAGTAAAAACAGTCTGTGCCACTGAATTACTACAATTTTCTCATTTTTTTATATTGATGTATTTAATGGTACCCAGCAGTATAAAAAGAGTAAAGAATGGTACCCACTTACAGATTGCTTTTTCCTGTATGTTACCTAGACCATTTTAACACATTTTAGCCTGGGCCACTTCACTTCCCAAGCACAGCTCTCCTTGAGGCCACTTTCCATAGTAACCATCTTAAGTGTCAAGGAAAATTACACATCATCGTCCTACACTCCATAAGTGAAAGAAACCCTTCTGTTGTTGTCACCATGATCTGATATATGGATAGAATGAATATCAATACTAATAAAATATAGACCAGCTTAGATTTAACTTGGCTTGCTATAGGGTGCAATGAAGCTTTTGACTTGATTAAATATTCCACTTCAGCGTAGGATGCAGGTTTAGCATTTTCTAATTCTTCCCCAGAGCACCATGCCAGGTTTTCATGTAATTAAGTGGGTACACTCCAGACTGTTTACAACTGGGATCCCTGATGAGACTACTGTATGAAAATTTCATGTTAGTTTCAAAACTACATATAGACTGTCAAGTTCCTTAATCATTTCCCTCTTAGTGCCTGTTTCAGAGTTTTAAGCAATTTATGATTAAGGAAGACAAACAGATGCTCCCCACTTTGAATATTCTTTTTTAACTTTCTTATTTTATTCTCTGCTATGGGTTTATGGGTCTTAATTACAAGAATAATTGAGGAAAAGCCAAACCAGAACTAGCTTAATTTGAGGCACAGAAATGAGCCCATTTACAATATATTAATCTGTGAAATAATTAAAAAGCAAGGGGAAAACCTTAAGTTCATTTAAAAAAGAGCAACTGACAAAGCTATACAAAAGGAATAATAATTTGATACACTAAAACCACACTAAATCTGAAACACTGTGATTAAAATACCTTCAACTGCAAGGTAAAATCTAATAGCATAGGAAACAGTTCTCTTTTTATTTTTTATTTTCTCACACAAATTTAATAAGATGGAACAGCTCCTTTCTTTACAGGTCTTCATGCTCTACCAGTCTGCTACCCCGTCACATTGTGTTAGAATGAAAGTAGAAAAATCAAATGGGAAAGGGGTTTCAAATAAATACTTCATTAAGGAAAGCACAGACAAGGTAGGGAGTTTGTGTACAGAGCAAGTCCTGCACATAGAATAAAAGCCATTATTACTACATTGTTTTTGGTTGCACAGATGAACCAACCAAACAACATTAAATGAATTTGTTTGCTCCTAAATCTCTTGTCCTTAGCATCCAAGAAAGTACAGTAACCCTGGAATAAGTTGCAGGCGGTGAATTCACAAAGAAAGGAAAACAGAACAACACAACAAACACTTCCAATAAGCATTAACAACACATACATGAAAGAATCACAAAACTGAGCCTTCTTTCTTCTTTTGTTTCACATAAATAATTACACGCTTTGAAGGCCACTTCTGAAGAATTTTAGCAATTCCAGAGATACACTGCTTCCTAACAAGGATCTGAAATTTCCATGTGCTGATCCCAGAGAGAGTATCATGGAGGTAACAGATTCAGCTGTTCTTCCTATAACCACCTAGAGCACAGATATTTAAGTACTGAAGATTAAAATTACAATTCTATTAATTATTAAAAGAATACAATTAATGTCAAGGAAAATTATTCTGCAAATTAATCTAAGTGTTTTCTTGTCCTGGATGAACATTATACAAAGTATTACAGTTCATGTTTTTTCAAACCAATACTAATCTTTGTTAACCGATACAAATTCAACTGAAACTGCTGATAAAAGCTTCTACTTTGAAGAAAACATCAAATAGTAAAGCAATTAGTATGTAAAATCAGATTATTTCATTGGTTCAGCATCTAGTTCCTGTATTATCCATCACTCATTCTCAGAGCATACTAGCACACTGATCCATGCTCAAAGCCAGGTAATTTCAGGCGGATGCAAGTAATACACACACAGGAAAAGAGATAACCCAGTACACATCCACGTTCTTTGAATGCACCAGAGTACCATAAATTCATCAAATAAACATTCAGCATTACCATATGGTCAGTTATAAGCATGTCACTGTGCACATCGACATTTAAAATCCTGCACTGTAACTGCAGTGTAAAACTCAGAAGAGTCATCAGTGCCAGTCTCTAACTATCGTAAAGAGGAAGGCCAGAAACACTGAACATCCTCAGCACCAAGCTCAATTACAAGGGCAGGGACACAGCAGCATGCCAAGAGACACAAAATCACAGTTTTCTCCCACGATGTGTATTCCCCTAAAATCCTTTCAATTTCTAATTTTGCTATGCTTTAAATTGAGGTTGTGGCCTTGACTTATTTTTTTTTATCCTTTGGAGATTTCACCAGCCACCAGTACAGTATTTGCAATAAACCATCTGCAGCATCAGACAAGTCTCCCTAAGATTCTTCTCCCTCTTGTACAGCTGTATTTACTGTCACATTTAATGAAATACACCTCTGCACAGCAGAGGTTTTCATGTTCCAGTTTGTGGGCAATTTCTTTGGGGTCAGTAATCAATAAAAGTTTAAATGAAAACGATGAACTCTTCTCCAGCTGCATTTAGATCTCTATGTAATGACATAACAGCACTTTCATACATGTCAGTATAAAATTCAGAAATTATTCCCCTCCCCTTCCAAAACTGGGAAGAGACATTTACACTTCCATTTCTGCTCACAAGCCTCAGGAGTATACAATAACTGCATCAGCTATGTGAAGCAAGGCTTAAAATTCAGGCCTAGGAATAAGGACTTCATCATGGCCAAAACTGCTGAGGGAGCTTCCTGCATGGAATACATGTTACACTGAGTCTTAGCCTTTGGAGCGATTGAGACAGAAGCATCTGATTTTCACCACTATTTTAACAGGAACACAACAAGTGGTTTCATTTGAAAATAAAGTGTTTGCCGGTGTAAGACACTTGCTCAGGCTTATGGATGTGCTATTACTTCATCATTGAGCATGTTCATTTCCATGAAGGCTTCCTCAGAGGTTTCAAAACAAGCTCCTTGTCCTACATCACACTGTCACAAATGCAAGACTGCTCCTAAATATCGTTCACTGTAAAGCAGAGAGCACAATCCTTAAGGTAAAAATTGTTCAGGCAACCACTCAGCAAAAAAGGTTCCAGGGACAAGCCACTGACATCTGCTATTCTGAACTGCTGTAGTGAGCTTCTCTGAGGGAGCGAAAAAAAGAAATCAAGCCTGATAGTACTGTTATTTACAACACTTGGAAGTAAGCACACTAAAGCCCTTTTTATCTCTGAGATGCATTTTATTAGTACATAAACTAGAACAAGATCCATTTTTTGACAGGGAAACCAAATCTCCTTAGCAAGAAAGATTTAAAGGTTTGGTAACAAGTACCCTATTGCCCACTGGGCCCTGTCTGATGGGTCCATACCTCCAGTGCTGCTCAAGTTCAGCAACTTCGCCTTCTTGGCACAGCCTGCTCTGGAGCTTAGGGAAAGCCCTTCTCACTCTCCATGAAGCATGACTGTGGCCAATTTGTCATAATTATGCATGTTATACGAAGTCTCTCCCTGTGATCTGAAGGCATAAGGTTAATAAATGCTGGCTTGCTTGGTAACATTTGCTACAAACACCAGGATCTCTCTACAGTCAATGGAGAGACACAAACACATTTGATTGTCTCTAGGAAGAATCCCTATCTTTTTGTCAGCTATGGGAGTAAACCTAGTGAGATGAGCAGAACATAAGCTAATCCGTCTGTATTTCCCACTCACCAGTAATAGCTCCTTTGCAAACATCATTTAAAAAGGCCAGATTAACTGGCTAAAAAAAGCATTGATTTTTTTTTTTTAATTTCACAGTCATAGCAACTTTCAGAAACTAAACAAATAGTATGTGGTAAATTCACAAACCTAATAGAAATGAACAGAATAAGCATCACCTTTCCCTCACTGGCAACTCATACACACATAAGTGTGGAATAACATGGAAACACCCCAATGGCAATTATCCTAGAATCATAGAATGGTTAGGGTTGGAAAGGACTTTAACATCAAGTTCCTACAGTCTGTCATGGGCAGGGATGCCTCATCCTAGATCATGTTGCTCAAGGCTCTGCCCAATCTGGCCTTGAACACTGACAGGGATGGAGTGTTTACCACTTCTTTGGGCAGCCTGTTCCAGTGCTTCACCACCCTCACAGTAAAGAACTTCTTCCTTATATCTAACCTGAACTTCCCCTGTTTGAACCCATTCCCCCTTGTTCATTGCCGGAGTCCCTGATGAAGAGTCTCTTCTCCAGTATCCTTGTAGGCTCTCTTCAGACACAGAAAGCTGCTCTGAGGTCATCACACAGCTTCTCTTCTCCAGGCTGAACTGGGCTTTTAGAGGCTGTAAGAGTTGGTGACAGATAGGTTGGTATCCTACTCTTAGATACCCTTTCAATTTTGGTATCTTTGTTTTAAACACAAACAAACTAAGCACTGCAACACTTCAGTGCACCAGCTGTAGCATTACACGTGCGATAAGACCACTGCTAACTTCATGACATAAGATCATGTGCAGATTTCCATGTCACAGAGCAATTAAGTGCACAACAAGAGAACTGAGTCCAAGCAGCAAACTTTTCCAACAGTTTATTTTCAAAAATAGTTTCCTCAAGGACACTCAAGCAACATTAAAAATCAGGCCTGTTGAAGACAATTGAAAAGCATTACTTCCATTGCCACCAGTATAAAAGATTTTAAAGTATTTTGTTTCCTGAATATTAAGTTCCATGCTGCGCAAAGCAATTATCACATCTCTCAATTTCCCAACTCTTGTGTTATTTTATTCAAACTAATGAATGCTTATAGCATAAGAGAGACTAAATAAATTTGCACAGGATTATAACAGCCAGCCTACACTCATCCTTGTAGACTCAAGTACTAATTGTAAAAGAAACAATATTTACACAGTAAACAACTATGCTGCATCCTGAACTCCTCCTCATCCGATATGGTAAATCCTTTAACTCAGCAAATACCTGAAGCTGAATTTGAGGGAGCTGGAATAAAACACTCTAATCACACGGCAAGACAGTGGTAATTCAGGACAATGCCAAGGTCACTCGTGGACAACTAACACTTCACACATAATCCAGTTACAAGGAACCAGGCCTCTGCTTCAATAAAAAACTTGGATTGTCATTGCTTCAGGTCATTTATTCCCCTAAGCACTGCACAGCTCAGACTCATTGGGCTGTAATGAGCTAGTCATCTAATCTTTTATGATGGAGAAGAAAAAAAGAGAAAGCAATAAAAAGCAGAAAGTTCACCTGGATTGTGAACAATAGAGAACACTACGTCGCAGCATAGATGAGTTCAGCCCAACACCTGGAATCCTGTCAGGTGAAATGTTCTATGTCCTCCCCTGAACAATCACAAATATTTAATTAAATTTATTATGCAACTCCTGTGACTAAACACACAAAATACAAATTACTTTTCGTAATGCTTCCATATTTGAATCATGCAACTTCCACTTCCTAACAGTCTCTGTTCCTCTTCCTCCTTGCTCTTTTCCATTATGTTTATAGATCTAAGAATTTTTATTGCAAGCAGGAAAAAGGGGAGACAGTGTCTTACTCTTACACTCAGCCTTATTTCTGCAGCCTAGAGGTAATTTCATTAAGAACTTACTGCTTTGACATCCAAATTCATGCAAGTGTAAAAATCTGTCTCAGCAATCAAGGAGAAAAATTACATCATCAGTTTAGAAATAATTATTATAAAGAAAAATTTGTTACTATACTGTATGATTTATGCTGCAAGCATAAAAATTTCACATAGACAAGATTAGCTTCATATGCTGTCCTGTAGGATTCCGTCTGCCTTACATTAGAGCCAGCCATAATTGAGAGTATCTGCATAAATCTTTGGCCTCATTTTCCTCTAATGTGCCATCTAAGTCATCACAAGTATTAGTATCAAGGCAGTGAATGAACTGGGTAAATACTAGCAGAAGTATTATCTAGCAACTGAATCATCAACTGGGACTTCTCAAAGTGAAGAAAAGACATATAAAGGGGAAATGGTTATTTCTATAATGGTGGAGGGGAATAACTATGGCTAACATTAATATTCAGCTTTTATTTTTCATACTAAAACAGAAGTTAAGTGTTTTGCCACTGCTTCTCATGAGTCCAATAAATAGTGAGTTAAAAAAAGAGCATTTTGAAGCTTGTATGCTGCTAATCTCCATGCTAATTATAAGGATTCTGTGGTAATAAGGGTGAAGTACTCAATTATTTTTACATATAAACCCACATATTATATTCCACTTCTGTTTACTAACAAACCCTGTAAAAGCAAAACAAGCATCAAACAATAAAACAAATCAAGGCAGTGTTCATAAAATAAGCAACTTCCAACACTGTACTTAGGACACATGAGTGAGAACAAAAAAGTATCACGTTCATTTTAACTATACACTGATATTTTAAAGACCTTTTATAAAGTCACCAAAAGCATTTATTTTCCTTTTTTTTAAAGAAAAAAAAAATAGAACATTTGAATCCGAGAAACAGACTCAGTCCAATGTCAATTATAAATATTCTTAACATTGACAGAAAAAGACATATAAACCAGAGTTTCATCACAAAAGTTCTGATTCTAGTAAAAATCTTTAGCTTTGTTGTGGTTTAAGCTTAGTCGTAAATTAGACAAAGCATGTAGCCTGCTTGTTTTCCCCCCACAACCTGTCCTT
>WYDI02038299.1:0-54777 GCA_009867235.2 Psittacus erithacus | reverse complement strand
AAGGGGTAATGGGTTAAAACTTAAACAGGGGAAGTTTAGATTGGATATAAGGAAGAAGTTCTTTACTGTGAAGGTGGGTGAGGCACTGGAACGGGTTGCCCAGGGAAGTTGTGAATGCTCCATCCCTGGTGGTGTTCAAGGCCAGGCTGGATGGAGTCTTGGGTGACACGGTTTAGTGTGAGGTGATCCTGCCCATGGGAGGGGGTTGGAACTAGATGATCTTAAGGTCCTTTCCAACACAAAACCAATCTGTGATTCTATGATTCTGCAGATAAAAATACACCAGCTGTGCTAAGTTAGCTCAAAGCGCCTGCCATGTGCAACACCCTGATTTCAAGAATAGCTGTGAGCAGCCACAGAGAAAGAGTGCAAGACTGGGGGAAAGCATGTATAGTATTTCAGAGAACCCTAGAACGGTATGGGTTGGAAGGGACCTTAAAGATCCATCTAGCTCTCATCCCTCTTGCATGGAACCTTCCACTAGATCAGGCTGCTCAAAGCCTTGTCTAACCTGGCGTTAACCACTTCCAGGGATGGGGCATCCATAGCTTCTCTGGACCATGTGCTTTAATATCTCAACACCATCACAGTGAAGAACTTCCCAATATCCAATCTAAATCTCTGCTCTGTCAGTTTAAAGCCACTCCCCGTTGTCCTATCCCTACATACCCTTGTACAAAGCTACTCCACAGCTTTCTTTTTGGCCCCTTCAGGTACTGGAAGTCTTCTCTAAGGTCTCCCCAGAGCCTTCTCCCAGCAAAACAAGCCCAGCTCCCTCAACCTTTCATCACAGGGAGGTGCTCCAGCTCTCTGATCGTGTTTCATGGCCTCCTCTGGACTTGCTCAAGCAGGTCCATGTCCTCCTTATGCTGGCCCCAGAGCTGGATGCAGTATTCCAGGTGGGATTTCATCAGAGAGGAGTAGAAGGGGAGAATCACCTCCCTTGACCTGCTGCTCATGCTCTGGGGATATAGCCCAGCACATGCCAGGGGGGTGGTGGTTTCTGGGCTCAAGTGCACACTGCTGCCTCATATTGAGCTTCTTGTCAGCCAACACCCCGAAGTCCTTCTACTTTCTCCTTTAGAGGCTCCTGATTACCCACTGCTTCCAGCTCACTAGCGCCCTGACTCACCTGTACTCAGCAGTGGGACTCTCACAGAAACTATTGTGTTAGGGGGTGTGTGGAGAGATGCCTGCTCTTTAGTACCCACCTAGGACACCTACAACCCCACCAGCGGGCACGTCGAGGTATGAAAATAGGTGTGTACCTTCTTGGTGAGTCAACAGCTCCTTGAAGGGCCCCACACCTGAAGTCCACACTTACCACTGCGTTAATGACTGCTTCTTTGTAGGAGAGGAACGTGAGCTGGTAGTCCTTCTTGACGGAGCCTGGCACATCAATGTGTTCCAGCCCCTGCAGCACAAAACTGCTTTCCAGCTTTTCTGGTTTGAGTATGTCTATCACCACAAGAAACCTGTGGGGGAGAGGACACAGTGAAGGTCAATGGGAAGGACAAACATAGGCACAATACTGCCTCTCTCATCCTCAGTGCCTCAGGAAGAGAGAGACAGCTTTTATCCACCTTGGAGGCAAGGCCTCCAGGATGGGTTTGTGTAGGCAGAACATGGGTAGTGCGTAGGCACCTATTGCCAAAAAGAGTAAAAAGCTTTCAGGAAGGATATTCCATGCAGTGGAAGATTTCTTCCTTGTGCTGCTGCAGGGATTGCTGATGGGGCAAGGTTTCCTGGGCTGGACTCACCTTTGCGGCCTGTGTAGCCAGTTGCAGATGGGGATGAGCTCAGTGTGGGAAGTTCTACACGGCACCTGCCGGGAAATGATTCCTGAACACTCTGGGCCTTCAGCAGTTCCTTGCAGGCAGTAGTACAAGCCCGTCCCATCTGGCAAAGGGAAGAAGATGGAACCCTAGAAGACAAGATGGAGGATAAGTGAGCTCTCTGTGCTCTGTCTGGACCAGTTCCTGGCTCTGGAGTATCTCTAGTCAGTCCCACGTCTCAGGCTGTCACTTGAGCAGCTTTGAGCAACTCCAGCTGGCAGAGCTGTAACTGTAGCCCTGTCCTGTGCAGGAGAGATGGCAGCGTTGTACCCATTCAGGCTGGCACAGCCACAGGACACAGAGGCAGCATCTCTGGGCAAAGCAAAACCACAGTGGCCCTGCAGCAGAGCTGTTGTGCCTATCCCAGCACTCTTTTACTTGCCTGACTAACCCAGGCACATCCGCTGCCAGCCCTGTGCTCATGCAGGGACAACAATAGTGAGGGGAACGGCAGTCCCTGCTAAACTGGACGGCCACAGCCATGCCGGGATTAGCCCCAGTATTACTGTCAAAGGAGCAGCCTGTAAACTGGCACAGCAGGGCGCTAGCTTACAGCCAGGTGGGCCATGAAAAGCTTGCATCCACATTTTGGGTGCCAATAGGTCACAGTCACCTGCCTGTGGAGCAGCATCTCCTCTGCCTTCAGAACAGCTGAAAACTGCAACACTTTTCATGCAAGACTGTACGTTAAAGAGGTACTGAGCATGCGCAACCCTACAGGGTCCAGCTCTGCTGAGCACCCTGGAGACTGAGCCCAGAAGTCTGTGGTCTCCACTTTGGCCTAAATTCTGGCCTAGGGTAAGGTCAGCAGGAGTGGGACAAGGACCCCAGCAGCTCCAGCACCCCAAATTCCTTCTGAACTGAACCCTTTGATTTATGGCTTGTCCCTGCTCTGTCACAAAAACTACTGGCCATGGAAACAAAGGGCTTGGTCACCCCCATGTGCCCAGCCTGAGTTCTGCAGGAATGCCTCTTTCCAAAGCTCTTATATGACTGAAAGGGATGTCAGGAGAGCCCTTGGTGTCGTTGCCCACCTAACTGCTCATGGCCAGAGGCTCAGTGAGAAACTGCCGGGTAGCTTTGCCCTTCTTGCTTCCTGTAAAAGGGAAAAGGACACCAGCACAGTGGTGCTGACAGAAGTGGTTGTGCCAGGGCTTGGGAAGCCTGTTCAGTCCATAGGGACTGAGATCCCCCACACTGCACAGGTAGGGACCAGGAGCTGCACCGAACAAACTTCATTTCCTGGACCTTCAAAAAGCCTGGCTTTTTAGGTGAGCTGCTCCAACACGGTTAGTAGTCAGTCCAGACTTCCCACCTGCCCTTTCCCTGTGCCTGGCCTCTTGCCACCAAGAAAGCATCTTCCAAGAGAGATCACAGGACACCTTCAGTTTGGACAGGGCCTCTGAATGTCATCTTGCTCAACCTCCTGGCCAAAGCAGGGTGAGCTATGAGGGTCACCCCATGAGGGCTGGCATGCTGGTGCAGCTCACGTACCTGATGATTCATATTCTCAGAGCTCATGGTTTGAGGTGCGTAGGTGACCTTGTATGGCTTTTTTTGTTGATTGGCTTCTAGATGGAAAAGTTCAGGCCCCTTCCAGTGCTCCCCCTCAATGATGGGTTGCACAGTCCAGGCCTCGTTGCTTGGGTTGGACAGGAGGATGGTCTGGCTCTGCTTCCCACGCACGTTGCATGTGAAATTCAGAGTCTGCAACAGAGGAGCACAGAGGCTGCTTGATCACACCTAGGAACCCTTTCCTCTGGCTCTACGCCAGGACTTGAAGCACAGAAAGCAGCTCTTCCTTATCACACGCAAAATTTCCACAGCTTTTGTAGTAAATTATTTGTTCTTAAAGAAGGGAGAACAATCCTTTCACATGCTGAGTGAAAGAAAAAGGAGTGTCCTAGAAGGAAACTTTCCTGTGCAAGGAGAAGACCTATAAATGCACAGCCCCTTTGTGAGCAGGCTGAAAAGCAGCTCTGGATGTTCTTTTGGGATTAGGAGCCAACACTTCCCAAGTTGCCCTGTCCTGCAATGCCTGTGAGGGCCAGGAGTCCTCCCCACTGCATCCCTGTGCCCCAGGGGCCTGATGCAGGTGCCCTGCCCACTCCTAAGTGCTGAATGTCCTCCCCTGTCCCAAGAGTGGCTGTGGGTGTACAATTTTGGGAGTATAGCAGAGTGGCTCTGTGGGGAGGGTCTCAGAAAAGCCCTGCAGGGTGTCCCTGTGGCAAGGGTGCTGCAGCATAGAGCAAGCACAGCTGAGCTGCTCACTGGAGGAACAGCACCTTTAACAGGGCTCAGGAATTTTGAGAATCCTGTCCAGCGGATTTCTCAGCTCTCTAGAATACCCAGGCAGGAGTGAGTCCATGCACACAAAGTGTCCTCCAGTCCCTGCCCTGGGAGAGATGTGGTGCAAATGGTGGAGTACAGGTGGGATGGGATCCATCCTGTCTCTGCTCCAGTTACCTCTTTGATCACAGGGGCTTCCACACAGCATCCTGCCAGAGTAAGCTGGAGTGGCTCACTGCCCTGGATGAAGCACTGCAGTTCGTTGTACTGGACAGCCTGACCCAGCTTTGAGGGGCGGAAGGTAACAACGAAAGGGACAACCATTCCTGGGGAGATGTAACCCTCTGTGGGCCTGATGCAGAAATCTGGCTCGAAGCTCTTGATGTCCCACTTAAACCTTGCCAAGGAAAGCACAAGGACAGGAAAGAAGGATTAGCAACTGGGAGGCTTGTGTGCTGTTTGTAAGTCTCTCATGGTCTTTTCCACATCTTGGGCATGATGCTGAGGCACCTGGCAATCAGGCTTCAGGCTGGGCAGGACTTAGCAAGGGGGTACAACCAGAAGCTACTTTACAGATGGGTGCAGCTAACTGCCAGGGCCTGACTGCACAGCCTCAGCTGCATGACTCTCCACTGGGATGGAAAAGCAGAGGGGAACTATCTGGGCAAGCTACAGCTCCAAGCAACCCTTATCCAAGCTGTCAGCCCTCAGAAGGGATGGGGTTCTGCATTACTTGACTCCTATGTCGCCTGTGTTCCTCATGATAACGCGCTGGCATGTGGAGCTTTGCTGCATCACGGCTCCAAAGCTGAGGTGGTCCTGGTCCAAGCTCACTTGGCTGCCCTGGCAGGAGCCCCGCACCACAAAAAGGGAGCGCACCAGCCCACTGCACTCCAGTATCACTTCTTCAGTGAATGGCTGGATGCGGCGCTTTGGAGAGAAGGTCACCTCCACTTTGCAGGTGTCTCCTCTGGGCTTCAGGTTTAGCTCCTTAGTGGGCTTCAAGCAGAGAACCTGTCCAACGAAATAAGTGGAGACTATTTCATCTGGCAGCTGGGTCCCCCCTCACTAGAGTCAGAGAAGAGTCTTCCAGTTCCTGTTCTGTCCCCACCAACATTGCCCCAGTCCCACTCATTCCCACATATGAATTCCTAGGTAACACCAAAGGTGTTTTCCTGTGATGTGTCCATCTGGCCATGGTGAGCTGAACTATGTCTTCTGAAGTAATTTCATGCAAGCTTCAAGAGAGCTTTAACTCTTAATCTTTAAAAATTCATTTATCTCCCTTACCTTTCCAGATCAAAAATACATGGCTGCATCCTAATGTATGTGTCTAAAACAGGCTAGGGGAATTGTACTACCTCACTTCTGGCTCTTAGGGGAGTCCTGACATCCAGCTCAGCTGAGGCATTCACACTGCAAGTATCTGCTGGCAGAGCAGTCCAAGCAGTGAGGACAGGACAGCACAAAGGCAGCTGGGACAGGACATGGTTGTAATTAGCTACTAGCTCCTGCCCAGAGCAGTTCATAGCTACCCGCAGGCACACCAAAGCGCTCTCCAGTGAAGGAAGGGGCCTTACCCCAGCTTCTTGCAGCTCTGGCATGGTGGACATGAGACTGAGCTTAAAAGTGAGAGAGGCAGCACTGTTGTTTGCTATGGTGACAATCTTCTTCACTGTCTGTCCAATGGAGAGGGCTCCCAGGTTCACCACCTTTCCTTGTGGTTCCACAACGTCAACCTGAGGCAGGAGAGATTAATGTAAAGTGAAAGGAAAGAAGGAGAAAAGTCTTTCTGCTGCCTTTATGGCAGCAAACCAAAACATGGTAGGCTGGAGAAGAGATGAGGAAAATGAGAAAGCCATGCTGGCCACCTGCTACCTGCAGTTTCAAGATTTGGATTTAATCTCACCTTCATTTCTACGCCTCTTCCTCGGACCTCAATGATCTGTTGGTACACACCACTGATTTCAATAGGGATGAGTTCACGGTAAGATGCAACCTCTCTGGGACAGAAAGTGATGGGGACCTCCACTGTCCCTCCTGGGCATAGGACATACACTGGGAAGTCCACCTTGAGGTGCACAGTGTTGCTAAACAAGCAGTTCAAACTAGCAGAAAGCACAGCAAAGAGAAACAGAGGTGTCACAAGGCTGTGTGTGCTCAGACAACAACAACAGGGCTGTTTGAGGCTCTTCCACTTCCTTTCCCTGCATCTTCAGTATTTCACCCACACTGGTCATGAGGACATGGAGCAGGGACTGCTAAGGGGACATGCTAAGCAAGCGTCGAAGGAGCGTGTGGAGAAGTCTTACCTCATATCCTTGTTTGCCTTGTTTGTGATGACAAGGGTCTGCTGGGCAGGTGTCATCCCAGCACGGTAGATGAAGCAGGTTCCAAAGTTGAGTCTTGTGGTGGAGAAGTGGACAGCGGGTACTACCACAGTGGCCAGGAACACACAGGTAAATGTGGGACCCTTGCTGATCTGGTGGGGTGAAAGACAGCATGAACCAGCTGAAAATATGGGAATTCCAACCACAAACACCAGAGACAGCTGAGGAAGAGGATGGGGACAGCTGGCTGCAGTGACAGTAAGGAAAAGCAAATGCTGAATGAATTTCAGCAAACACTGAAAGGATTTCTGTTCCCAGAATGGAAACTGAAGGTAGAAGGCTTGCTTCCCTCTCAGGAAAGGTTTTTGGAGAGCCGCATCCCTGCTTTGTGTAGCCATGCGCTGGCAAGACCTTTCTGAGCTGTGGGACCTGGCTCAGGAAGGGCCTGGTAAGGAGAAACAGTTCCATCCCCATGCACATCTAGGTAGGCCCCCCTCCTCCCGCTCCCAAATCAGGGACAGAGAGAGCCTAGTGGCTATGCTTTGGAACAAAAGTGCTCCCCAAAGGGCTCCCAGATAAACACTTAGTAAAATTCTCCATTCAGAAGCTGTCAGACTCTTTATTTCAGCAGCAGGGGCCTCTTTTGCCTCCTTCAGGCTTTTTAGTGGTGGAGCTCACCCCTGGCTTTGGGCTCTTGCTGCCAAGCTGCTGCGGAGGGAAGGCAAAGGTCCCTTATTAAATGTTGGTGCCTCACCTGCAGTGTCAGCTTAACATCCTTTAAAGAGCACATCTTTTGTGGGTGAAACACCAGCTGGGTCTCTGCTTTCTCCTCTGCCTGCAGGGCGCCTGTCCATGGGGTGATGGTGAGGATCTGCTGACAGGCTGCTGGGCCACACAACTCCCATGTGAAGGTGAAGCTGAACCTGCTGTTGTTGTGGATGCTGAAGATGTGCTTGATGTTCTCATTTAGCTGTACCTGTGGGGGAGAAGGTGGTGAAGACGAGGGGTTGGAGTACACACCAATTGCTGGCCAGCCCACTAAGTGCTCTTCTCTCATGTGCTCTGGCATCTTTTCCATTCAGATAATGACCTGTGTGAAAGACCCATCTCCCTCCCTCTCGAGACCTGATTGTACCCATAAATGAAGAAAAACTTTCCCTCTTGTTGAAATCTGTGCAAAGCTCCTGGTTAAGGTGCAATCTTGCAGGGCTTTGTGGAGCAAATGGTGCAGGGAACCAGTGCTACTCACCTCCTTGAGATCAATGACATTGATTTTGTGTGCACTGAGCTCAGTGACATGGCCATCGCTGTCCTGGCACCGGACAGAGACATTCATGCTGTAGCTGGTGGCTTTGATGTTCAAGGAGAGAGGCTGGGTTTTTCTCTTGACATCACACTTGAGGTTGAAGACCACCTCTCCTTCTGTTGTTGGTACGAAGAAGACTGTAATGGGAAGCCTGAGAAGAAAAGACCCTTTTTGCTCTGTTCACTGTCTTTTAGTTTTCTTGGCCCCACATTGCCTTCTCTATGGGAGAGCTGCTGTGCAACATCTGTGGTGAGACCCTGGGCCTGGAAGAAACCAAGAATGGCATTCTGCCCTTCCAGGGCCTTCCACTCTCCGTGCTGAGAGCTGTTTAGAGTACGATGATTCCATGCAATGAAACAGCAGAGGATACAACAACAAAGCAGCTAACACTACCTTTACTGTCCCGTCCATGTGCTGGAGGGCAGCATTGCCTTGAGAGCCTGCTTCTGTCCCAAACACAGAAGAAGGTAGTCAGAGACCCCCAGTCTCTGATCTGCATGACAAGAGTAACATTCTCTTTCCAAAGAAGAATCATCCAGTTCCTATGACAGCAGTACAAAGCGAGTGCCACCAAACTGTCTCTTTGTAATTTCTGTGAGTAATCTCTGGATAGGTGATCAAACACAACCAAACTACAAAGATTTGAGGAATTACCACTTCTCAGCTGAGCCACAGTAACTGATTTAGGATGCTCTCTCATCTTGCACCCCATGGCAAGCAAAAATTCAGCATCACTTAAGCCATAGCAAAGCTGCCCGGAGCGAACATGTTCTCCATAACCCACAGCAGGCCATGAATGGGCACAGGGACATCCATGGTGGTGGACCAGCAGATGAGCTAGTGACCTGTTAACACTGCTTGAGCTCATGATCATGTCTGATTGCAAGCCATGGCTGCAGTTCACAAGAAAAGAACATCAATTTCCTAACAGGGGATCCTAAGAAACACAGCTAGTTGTGTAAGTCTGTTGCCGTACTCCCACAATGGGCTTATATGGTGCCTGTAGTGCTGCTTGCATGCTTTGCTCCTCTTGGTGGTCTTGCACAGACGTGGTGGGCTCTATCACTAAAGGAACGGAGGGAACAGAGTAGACCTTGCATGCTTAAGGCATGGGGAGCCTAACGGCTTAGGGGATCACAGGGTTAAAACCCCCAAACATGCTTTTGTCATCAAAACTAGAAGATCTATAGCATGAATTTCTCTAGGAAGGGAACCTACAAGACTAGGGTAACCTGGACACCACCACTTTACCAAGAAACCTGCAGTTTCACAATGTCCCAATTGGAAAGGAACAAAACAAGGCAGATGCCTGCTATTGCTGAGAGGCACCTGTTGACTACCAAGGGGAAAAATCCCAAAAGCAAAACGGCAGTGCAATGTTTGGCATGCAGGAGAGGGAATGTGGCCTGTGAGCTCTTTTACCTTGAAAGAGGAGCGATGGAGCCTTTCAGGGGCTCTACCTTCACAGAGGCCTTGCATCCCTCTGAGAAGAGAGAGCTTTCCCTGAAAGCAAAGCTGAAGGCTTCTTTCTCACTGTTGATCATATACATAGTCTGGTGTACTTCGTGCCCTGGGGAGAGGACAAAGTAGCTGCTGAAAACGATTTGTTCCTCTGGCCACTGAGCCACCATTGCCCCCTGGACTCCTGCTTGCCAGCTGAGCACAGCATGCAATCTGCAATGAGGACCATTGCTTGCAGCATGGCACACTCAGAATGCCAGTATGGAAATATTTCTTGTACAGCATGCACTGTTGTGCACTCTCTCCATGCAAGGGGACCCCCTGGACTTCCCTGCTTCCCCTAAATCCCCTCTTGAGAATAGTCTCAATCACATGCCTTGTCCTTGACACATGCCTTCCTCCCCCTCATACAGTTGGGTGCCAGGAGCTGGATGATCTGCTTAAAAGCACCTGTTTCCATTTCCAGCTTCCCTTTTGGAGCCTACTGGAGCAACAGGAGTGCTGAGCCCCTGGAGCAATCCACATCTGAGCTGCAAGGTACAACCACGGTGCTCACCGATTAACAACAACTGGAAGTTCAGGTGAGATCTGTCCAGAGTCACGAGTGGGTCACTGGCATTGCCCACTAACAGAACTGGGACTGAAATGTTCTGCTCAGGGACTGTAAAGATCCAGAATGATTCTGTCACGTCCAGGTGCTGGGGGATGAACTGGAACTTCATCTGTGAAAGAAAGAGGCAAATGAAGGAAAGTTGCTGCCCTTGTATGTGTGTGTGCAGTTTACACCACCAAGAAACCCAAGGAACCTCTACCTTATGCTGCTATGAGCTCGAGATAGGCAGCTGTGCCTAAAGCTTGGCAGATGTGGGGTACAGGGTAAGAACAGGTTTATCTGCCAGCTCATTTACACTACTGTCAAAGGTTTCTGCATGATCTTGGCAAGCTCACAGTGAGAGTGGATGCCCAGTACTGTAGACATATCCAGTGCTAAAGTGGCATATATGTGTAGTGGAGCTATGGATCTACCTTCTTAATTTTCTGCACCCACCTCTGCTTTCTTTCCTGGCTGGATCTGACCTCTCTCTGTGAGGCAGAAGAAAGCCTCCTGTCCTTGTGGGGCTTCAGGGTCTTGACAAGTCCACTGGAAGGAGTATGCAGAACTGGTTGGGTTTGTAACAGTGAAAGTCCTGGGAACACAAAACAAAATGGACTACTAAGGTGGTGTTGGGATGTGAACAACTCTTGTCCTGTAGCAGGCACTAGGAACTGCCAGTCCTGGACACCATCTGGAAGGAGTTATTTGGTAGTGGGAACCACACTGAGAGCATAAACATTTCACTTGCTTTCTAAGGACCCTGTTTGTGTCTCAGGTGACTAAAAATTAATAGCTATCCACAGAGAAACTAGCAAAGAAATTATCCAAACTCTTGCATGTTGAAATGGTAAGATCAAATGAAAATGGTAAAATCAAGTCCAGTAAGAGTCTCTTGGAAGAATAGTGCTCTCTATTGTGGCTGCAGCCTTTGCTGACCATGTCCAATTGGTAATCTCAAAGGAGCAAGAATGTTCTTTGGGGGGACAAAGGTTGTATTGGCCACAAAGCAGAAGCTTGGGATTCATGGTCCTCCCAGACTGACTCACACTATTGAGGAAAAGGACAAAGAGAAACAAAAATTGGCTAGTTGGTCTTCACTGACCAGCTTCTTCCAGGCCCAGGACAGACTGGTGGCCAAGGGTCAGCAGATCACAGACAAGGTACAGATGTACGCTGGGGCTTGGAAGAGGAGCTGGAGAGGTTCTCTGGATAAGGGGCATGACTGGGAGACCATCAGCCACAGAAGCCATGCCCACACCTACCTGCTGCTTCTGCTGCACACCCCAATCGCCACAAACTCAATCACTCTTGTGTTGAGATCTAACATCATCTCCTTTGGGTCCGGCAACTTTGGGTTCCGCCTGTTTGCCGTGAGGTAATCAGAGTCTTCTAGTTCAAAGTGGCAGTTTGTCATCAGACTTTTCCCCTTCACAACCACCTCTGGACACTTCTGGTTTGGTGTCAGGTTAGGAATACTAGGAAGAAAGGGACTGATATTAACCAGGTTAACATTTCCAGACAGCCAGCTGCTTGCCTGTCTCCTTGTACAGCATGTACTGTTGCACACTCTCTCCATGCAAGTACTGTGCAGAAAATGAAACAGAATTCCCTGCCACAGAGACAGAAGAAACAGCACAAACATAACCAGTGATGTGTCTGAAGACAAATTGCAGTGCACAGTTTTCTCTGCAGAGAGGGAGGTCATGCTTGACTGATAAGGGAGCATAGCTAGGGACTGGCTGGCTCCTTGGTAGCCTTTCTTGTCCTCTCATTCCAGAGAGATCCCTATAGGAGCTTAATATTACATGCGATGTCTTTTCCCAGTGCCTCCATACCTGCTTCTACCAAAGCTGGATGATCATCTTTACCCCTGCATGTTGATTGGTTCTGCTATCTCTCTGTGGCTGGTTGTCCTCAGGTTCTCACCTTACCCATCCCAGAGGCACAACCATGACTATCCATCAGTAGCATGAGTTGAAAAGCGCCAGGACATTTCCTACCTGCAAAGCATACAGCTCTCAAAGTCCCCCATGTACACTGGAGAGAACTTCATCTGGAAGAGCTGCTCCTGGCCAACAGCGATGGTACCACTGCAGGGCTCAACAGAGAACGGCGATGTGCCACTGATGGCATTCAGAGATGAGTTCAGGGAGGAAGAGACGTGCTCCAGTGCATGGTTCAGCTGACTCGAACAACGGCTGGGATGGAGCTTCCCAGAGGTACCACAAGTGGAGGAGACGGAATCCCCTGCAGTAAGAAAGAAGCACAACATCTCTCGAAGAGAAAATCCTTTGCTCCCAGCAACAATGCCTCCTGCTGCAGTGGACAGAAGGGAGCTGGGATGCACTTAAGAGTGTCTCTGGCCAAGTGCTTTTAGCAGGAGGGCTCCCACTGAAGAACAGGCCAGTTTGTGTTTTGCTTCTGTGATATTGCTTGCTAAATCATAATCCCAGAAAGTCTTGGGGAGAGGTGGGAGAACAGGTGGGAGAACAGACTGGGGGGCAGCAAATACAGTGAAATGGCCCTGCAGAGACCAAGAGAACTGCTTGAATCAAAACACACCACTGAACATCACTCTGTAAAGACATTCAGATGGTGGACAGGAAGGCTCTGTCTATATTAGCAAATTAAAAGGGCCCAGGACAGAAGCCTGCTGCTTCACTCCATGATGGACTGGGGAGCTACATGCAAACGTCTCCTTCAGGACCACTTCTGGCTAGAATTCATTTCCAAACCATGTCCAGGATTTAACAGAGACACCTGTGTTGCAGCATCTGGGAGAATTTCTGGGTGCTGTTTCACATTCCAGCCCAGCCAGCCTCAATACTTAGCATTAAGGACAGTGTTGAGTCCTGCAGAACTGAGCTTTGCTTGTTGTGTGTGATGGAGAAAAGGCTTTGGGGAACAGTGCTGCTGCCCTTCACACCCTTTCCTTCTTTCCTCTTTCTCAGGCTTTCATAACTAACAACCAGACAGCTAATGGCGCAGTCCAGCAGACCAGCTCCAGCATGAGGGCACCCTGTGCTGGGGAAAAGTCAACACCAGGACCCCAGGGGAGGGAGATAAGCATAGTCAGAGCACCAAGGACTTTGGCTGAGGTCTCCCATCCTGACCATCAGAAAGCTGTCTATGCTAGGAAACACAAGGGCTGACTTCTCTCCCATATCCTGTTTCTGATGAGACCTCTTGGACACACAGCCCTGTTTCCTTGCAACCATCCAAGGAAAACAAGCACTGAGGCACAAGCACATTGCTGTGAGTTAATGAGTCACAGCCCCACCACTGAGCTCCAACATGCTGAGAGCCGGGTCTCTGCCAGCAGCAACACTTCTGTGCCTGAGTTAGGAGGGTCAGTTTTAGACAGTGACATTGCATTTGCTTTGGACTGGGGAATCACACTCAGACAGTTATACAGATCAGCTAACTCAGTGTTACATCATCAGTTTTCCTAGTCTCAGAGACTTCCCAAAGAGCTGCCCTCATGTCCCTGTTGCCAGTCCTGACCCATGCTCAGTTCCCATGCAGACCACAAGTGTCAGAGCAAGCATATGAGAGTATGAAAGGTAGAGAGGGGGACAAGGATAAAGTCTCCAACTGCAGCTGGGGAGATGCTGATGAAATCAGATGACTGGACAGGGATGAAAAAGCAATTCATGTTTTGGGGTGAAGTGGCACAGCCTTTTCCCCAAGCCTTCAGCTACCAACTGAAACACCCTGGGCATGCCCAGCTCCCACCCAAAGCCAGTGCCTTACCATTCAGACTGGGCAAGAACAGCTCCCCGGTATGGTTCACTGCCCTTTCATCGTCCAGAGTTGCCATCCAGGTGTATTCCAGGGCCACATTCCCTGTATTGGACAGCTGGAAACTGCTTTTCAGCAAGGGAATAAATAAATAAAAAGAAAACATTCAATAAGTACAAAGCAAGTAGAAAAGTAATGCTTTATGGTGTACTCCCTGTACGCCTTTCTTTATGCTGAGTAGCATCTTCTTCCCCAGGCATCTCTGTTTTGTCTCTCTCTTTTCGTCTAGATTGCTGCCCTGGGCTGCCCCAAGACAAAGTATTTAAAAGTTTGGGTGTTAAAGAGGAAAAGGCAGACATGGTGCCCAGGAGGTTAATTCAAGGGTCTTATTCTGATCTTTATATCTCAGTTTGACATTATTTTGACTGCAAACTCATGCTCAGGCAGATGAGGACAGGCAATATGCAAAGAAAGCAAGACCATGGTTGTTCTCAGCAGAACCTCTCTTGGCATATCTTGGCAGGATGGTGTCTACCATCTCCTCCTTGACTCTGTATGCGGATATGTGGGCTTCAGCACTTAGCCAGGACCCGGAAAGGATGAAACAATTAATGACTTGTTTAAAGGGAAGAACAGCAGGTGAGACTGCATAAAAAGTTCTAGGAAGGGACCCGGATCCATATGTGGGAGATCTCCAGGACCCCAGGATATGTGGAAACTGAAACCTCAAGAACCATCAGGCAGCAGCAGCCCCCTCCAAGGCTGGTCAGCCTCTCAGAATACGTTTTAGAAGAATTAGAAGAATTCGAAGAAGTGGCTGAGCAATGAATATGTCAGTGTAACTTTTGTTGGCACAGGACCATGACTAGAAGGAAAAGCAAGAGGCCATCAAAGAGCACAGCACAGCTTTGGGGAAGCAGACGCTGGGTCAACCCTGGGAAAGGCAGCTTCCACTTGCAGGTCCCTGTCTGGCCTCCAGCACTCACGTGAACATCCTTGTCTGGAAGAGCAAGGTCTCCTTGAACTGAATCATGTCCATATCCAGCTGGAACTCGGCATAGTCAACGACAGCACTGAGGTAAAGCTCCACTTCACGGCTGCTGTTCTCCAGGACAGTGTGAGCTGGTTCTGGGGTTGTCTTGATCACCTCCATAGAGGAAAGGGAAGAATCATTAAGCAAAGCCCAGAAAGCCGGGCTGAGCAGGGAGTCTTTTGGCCTTAAAATCACATACAGGGACTACAAAGGACCATTCCCATTTACTTTGCCTGAAAGATGACAAAATTTGACCCTTCTGCTGCAAATTTGTTTTTACCTATTGATCAAAGCAATCATCACCATGACTGTGTACGCCCATGGGGACTATGACAGGGTATCAGTCCTTGTGTTTCACCCCTGTTGAGTGTCTGACGTTTTTCCTGGCCCCTATAAATCCCAGAAGGTCCCTAAATTAGAAATAAGTTCCCTTGCAGGAGCTCTGTGGATGGAGACCTCCAAGACTGAACAAACCTAGAAAGCACTTCTTCCTTCTTGTCTTATGAGAAAGTGCCTTCCAGATGTCGTGTTGGGCAACAGCCACAGTGGTGGGGGCTGGCGACAGGTATTTTTGGGATGGGAATGAATTCCTTAGGAAGGTCTTTGACTGCTGATGCTCTGATGAAGAAGAACTTTGGTTTACAGCTTTTACAGTGCTTCAGAAACTAGGGAAGAACTATCACTGGGTAAGTGTGTTTGACAATAATGATAATAGAAGCAAGAGTTTCTGGAGATGACACCCAGGCTCCTGCATGACTGTCCTACAGTGCCTGTGCTGCTCTGTAATGAGATATCCCACACGATACAGAGACCACAACCAAAATCTCTGGTGTCAGTGTAGACAGAGCTCAGAGCACACAACATGCTGGTGGGTTACCCAGCATACACAGAAGAGCACTAATGTTGCTCTCCAAGAGACAGAGCACAGTGAATTTAACTCCTTGGTGAAAAGGCACTGAATCTGATAAGACATTTTAACACCATAAAATGCAATGAAATCAGAAAGTGTGACCTCTCATTAAACACAGGCTGCAACACTTCAGCCTTTGGCAGAGACTGATAGTTTGCATGTGGCTAAACATCTCTTTCCAAAAGACTTCCCCATCTTGTGTGAGCACGTCAGGTCACTGTGCATCCACCTCTTCTCTAAAACGCACTGCTGTTTAACCTCATGGGATGGATTAAACAAAGGAGGAAGCAGGAGCTGCTTAGCCAGAAGAGATGACAGTCTGCTGCCATCAGCAGTTCTTTTTGTAGAAGCTCAGTAGTTTTTGCTATTGTGTTTCTTACCTTCCTCACAGGCCATGTAGCTGCTGAGTCCCTGCTGGCATGCATCCACTCGATGGTGTGCAGGCGGTCATCCCAGTCCATCACCTCCTCTGGTGGCAGCTGGAAGGCGATCCTCACAACCTTACACTTCACAGGGTGCATTCTGAAGGCAACTGCGACATCTGATTTCAGGGTCACTGTGATGTCCTTAGCACAGCCAGCATGGAGGTGTCCCACCTGCAGAGAACCAGAGAGCCAAGACCAAACTGGAATTGCTGGCAAGAGCAGGACTGACAGCAAAGGGATTGATGTGGTGAGCAGCTGTGCCAGGAACCTGCATCTTACTGTGTTTTTATCCGAGGTTTGACAGAGGAAAGTACGAACAAAAGATGCCACATCCTGCAACAGAGTCTTTACTGCAGGGCTGATGGCTCTGCCCCAGCAAAGCCAGGGGTTGTATCTCCTACATGGCATGCAACTTCTCTTTACCAGTCTATGGTGACTCCCTGCTAGCTCCCAGGAAATCACTGGGTACGCCTTGAGCAACAGGGAAAGGCAGAGCTGTCCTAGCTCACCTGGGGAGAGAACTGGAACGGGAGGTCTACCAGCCACTCAAACCGCAGCACCTCCACCTTGCTGCGGTTGCTGATAGTGAAGGTCACGGTGTAGGGTGTGCCGATGTGACAGTCCCCAAACTGGATGTGATCCACTCTGGCAGCTGCTAAGAATAAGAACAAGAGGTCTCAGCATGCAGTGAGGTCCATCTGACCCCTCACATGCACAGACATATGTATGTCCCACTCTTCCTTGCTCCAAGCCTTCCTCCTGCTGGGAGATGCAGTTCTCCATCCTGCCACTTTCAGGAACATGCTCCAACGTGTCCCTAAAACCATGGCTGTGCTGTGCAGAGAGACAGCTGTACAGTATGCACTGTGTCTGTGCATGCAGCTGGCATTCTCACAGGCTACCCGATCCAGTGGGCAACAGCACAGGCCCGGTTACACAGAGGGCACAGATTATCACACATGGTCTTCATCTCAATAATTGACTATGGGCTAGCAGACCTCCTTTCAGAGATAGGAGCTGAATGCTGGCATCTCTGACCCTTCCCTGCTAGCCTGCAAGATTCTCCCTTGACAGAGGATCTTCCTCTGTGTTCTTATGTGTGGCTGCTCTGCAGGCTACAAAAGGCAACAGGAGCTGTTCCCAAAGGCTGGACCACACCTGTGTTGCCACAGGGTGAGCAGATGTGTATTTTCCTGTTCCTTGCTTCATCCTGGCAGCCTCTCCTCTCTTACCCTCAATTACGTCTTCCTCCAGATTGCCCTCAGTGTTTTCCTCCTGGTTGTCTGACACTAGTCCATGGATGTTATCAAGTGTGAAGTCATCCTCATAGCCTTCACCTAACAGCTGAATGCTGGTCTCTTCATATGGGTTGTCCACCACTGACAGGTAGATCTTTCCTTTCACACATTGCGCCAGGGTGGGTTTGAAAAGCACATCAAACTCTGCTGATTCCCCTTGATGCAGGACCAGGGCAGCGGTGTGAGGCTTCCTGTCTACATGACAATGGAAATCAGAGACAAGTGCTAAAGCTGTACAGGAGAACTAGCTTCATAGGATATAAACAGGAGCAAGAGGTTGAAGCTCAGCTGCCTCTAACTGCAGGCTCTTCCACAGTGTTCACAATGTTCTTCTGCTGTGTTCACAAGACTATGACACCACCATGCATATCACTGCTTAAGTGTCTTAACCTCAGGTTAAAACTCAGCTCTTACTCAAACTACATCCAGCCAGCTTCTGCCACACATAAAGCTGAGTCAAAGAGTGTTTTTGGCTTTTCTTGGCTGGCTGTGGGCTCAAGGGCTGCCTTCATTCAGACTGTTAACTTCCCACATGCAGCAAAGACCTCAGATGGTGCACTGACTTAGTGATAGTCCCCCACAGCTCAATCCACCATATCTGGAACAGAAAAACTTCCTACAGCTTGATAGGAGGAAACCCTGCAAAGAGTCCACATGCAAAACTAGGGGTACAAGCACCCCAGGAAAGAAACTATCTCTAACATCTGGCTGTTGATTGGACAAGCCAAAAGCAGGGCACACATTTTCCCTGTGTGGATGACTACGCTTCATGGTTATGAATTTACCTTCTTCAGGTGAGTCCTCCATGTCTGCAGCTTGGTAGATACAATGTGTGGTGGGCCTGGCTTTCAAGAAGAAAACTCCCTCTTCATCCAACAGGTCAATCATCAGCTGAGGAAAGGGAACATAGAGCATGACCACACTGGTGTGGGTACAGGATGGCATGTGGATTAACACTGTACTGCTGCTGGTCTAGCATGGGGAGCCCAGCAGCCTCTCCCTTCACACACAGGTCTTAGCATGAAGTTTAAGTAAAATCAGACAGGAAAGGGAAAAAAAAAGTGTTCATAGGCATTGGGATGTAATTAAAATACAACCAAAAAGGACAGAAAGTACTAAAAGTAATTATCAGAATTTAATTAAACTACAACTGAGATTAATTAAACTGTAGTAAAAGACGATCAAATACAATCTAATGTAACTAGGACATCACGTGTGCCCACTTGAGAACCAAAACATGAGAAAAGAGGTGGGGGAAAAATAGCCCACCAACTTTCTGGTGTTGTGTTTAACTGAAAAGGACAGGCTGATGAGAATATCGCATTTCTGAAACTCCCTTCCTGGAAACAGACATCCATCATTTGCTTATAAAAAATTCCCAAGGCCTGCTTCCACATCTACCATGTTTTCTGGGACCTTAAGCTGATGGAAAAGCACTTGTTCCCAGACCAGAGCAGCCCCATGGCAGGTACTCACCTGGACAGGTATGATGCCACTGTTACGAAGGATCAGAGGGAGCTTTTCTGAATCACCCAGCAACAACTTCTTGAAGAGCAACAGAGGGTTCCCTCTCTTATTGCGAAGCACTGGGCACAGGACCATCACCCGAGGCAAATTCCCATCTCCACTGATATCAAAGATCAGGCTTTGTGCTTTCATCACTGTACGGCTGCAGAAGAGGCAGAGGTAGAATCACCACAGCGGGCACTAACCCTTTTCCCACTGGGCAACTCATGAAGCAAGGACATCCACTGTGTTTCCCTTGGCTGGTGCTTCTTTTCCCCACCCTTCTCCTCCTCATCTGATCAGAGCCATTCACAAGAGGAATGGCTCTGAAGAGCCAGAGCCTTCCAGCACAACACATAGTAATTTCACTCATGTAGTACAATCGACAAATTAAGAAGCAAACAGATGAGACATGGCAAATGTACTGGCTGTGGTGGTAGGAGACATATGCAAAAAAGCACATGCAGAGCATGAAAATAGTATGAAAACAAGAAGGGAAAAATAAATAAGTAACGCCATCAGTACAGATTATTTCCAAGGACACTAAAAAATTGCTCATTAAAGCAGAAATCTGACTTATCTTGTCCCACTTCAGTGACCAAAAGGTTGGGGAAGAGCACATCAGGGTCCCGGTACATAGGTCCTGGGACAGAGGAAACTCGCCTCTGCTCTTATAAGGGGTCCAAATGCTCCTTTAACATAAAATAATTTAATATACCCCAGGTAACTACACAGATATACATTTTAATATAAACATGAAAGAAATAATGCATGCTGACTTGCCAGCATCTAATCTTCATCTAATCCCTTGTTTTTGGAAAGCCCCAGCTCAGCTGTTGCACATCTCGATTTTTTTCTGATTCAGTCACTTCCAGTTGGATACTTCATAATCACTCCTATTGTCTAAACTATCACCCTTATTTTTCTGCTCTGCTGTATCTAGTAGTTACTGCCTTCTATAAAGCTAAATTTACCTAAGGTGACTGAAAGCCTTAGGATTAACAAGAGGTCTATGTCCTCACATAGGAGAGGCAGCTGTCAGAAAGGTTCCCCCCACAGGGTGAGTTACCTTGCCCGGACATCAAGGGAAGCCTCAAAAGTGCACTGGTAGGTCTCCATTGACTGGGGAGTGAACGCCACCGTAGCAAAGGCATGGGAGCAGCTGGGAATACACATCTGAACAGGATCCACCTCGAAAACGTCACTAACACGGTTGTTAAGCTTGGGAACACCACAGAATGGTGTTAGGAGGAAACATTCTTCAATGTGATGCAGTGCTATTCATATATGCATCACTGGGAACAGCCCCACACAGCATGTATTCCTCCCTCCTTCCTTGGACAGGCTCCTTCATCTCAGTGGTGCTGACCTTGCATGGGGAGCTGCCATAAGGGCCAGAACTGCAAAAGCTTGCTTTGTGCTCTAGGCAGTCATCCCAGCACAGATAGGAGGCGGGGACTGTATGGAAAACCCTGCAAATAGCTTAGAATTGGCCTTTAATGCGAAGTTAAAAACCAAGGAGCCCGAGAAAGTGGCCTACTTTGAGCCCAGGCACAGTCTAGTAAAAGCCCCCATCTGAGCATGCTTTCAAGAGATGCTCAGAAGGGTTCAGGTCTCCTATCAAAGACCCAGAGGGGTGAGCCAAAACCTTGCTTGAGACACGCTGAATTCAACCCAACTGTCATCCCAGCATTGCCGCACTCCTCTGTAGTCTGACCTGCACAGCATTGAACTAGTCTGGGCAAGAGGAAGCAATGAATCTGGAGAATAAGGCAGGCTATCACACAGCCTTTATACAGCAACAGTCACCTTGGCCTCTTGTCCTTACCTTACTGGGGACAGGTCTAACGGATAGGACAACGTTACATGGGACTTTGCCCACATTGCAGATCTTGAAGCGAGCTGTGGCCCGGTGCCCAACCAGAACATCGGTGAAGATAAACTTGTTCTCATCTGTGATGAAGATGCCCTTGTCTTGCACTGTCCGCAGGATGTGGCAGAGGTTGTTGTTGCTGCAGATTCGATGTTCCTCAAATATGGACTCTATGTCATCAACCACAAATGCTGCAAGCAGATTAGAGGAGTGCTGAGGATGGAGAAGCCATCCTCCTGAATTTATCTGGACGCTGTTGGCCTCTCAGAAGGCTTGATGAGCCCCTTCTGTCCAGGTCACTGCAAAACCCAACCCTGGGTGGGAGAGCTGGCTGTGAGGATAGAGCTCAGTCACCCTCAGTCTTAAATGGTATTGATTTAATTTTATCCTTCCATGCATCCCTCCCAGCCTCTCCTCACTGGTGCCACTTGAAAAAGACTGGAACCTCTGTGGATTTAAGATGGGACTTCAAGGTCAGGGTGCCTCCCTATTCAAGCAGTAAGTTTAAGTGCTGATCAGCATCAGTGGACAGGGTGTACCTGGAAGGCAGGACTCAGCAAACAAGGTATACGGGATGCCAAAAGGATTATCTCTGGGGTCTCTGTTGCTGACATCGATGGACAGGAGCTCCTTGCATGTCCCCAGTGGCTCTGCACAGCACTCCACTGTGATCATCTGCTGGCCCCCAGGAGGGATGGTGCCAAAGCCTGGGTACACTGTGAACATGCCTATGGTGAGACGAGCCTGAAGAAAGAGGCAGATCAACAGCCTTACCTTGAGAATCCGCAAAAAAGGAGCATGCCACTCCTTCGCTTCCAGGCAGGCCCAAGCCCCCAGCCCCATGGCAGAGAAGGATGACTCCATAGCTCAAAGGCAGCCCCAGAATAAAACAAACAAGCCAGGAGGAGCTGCAGGCTTGTCTTGAGTGAGGAGAAAGGAGTTTGGGTGTTAAGGGTGAAGGCAGCAGCAGGGATCCTTCAGCCTCTTGAGGTAAAACAGGAGAGCAGAAAACTGTGAGAAATTATGGGAAATGGGAAGAATGATGGGAAGAAGAAAAACCAAGCTCATCTGATATCTGTGGACTGGCAGCTCAAACAGGAACATTCTGCATCTGTAGTATTCACACCCCTATTTTGGCTAGCAGCTACCAAACACAGGACTTGTTCCCCTTTTTTGCCCAGGTCTGAGCCGAGCATGGGACTGTCAGTGGGACTAAGCAGCTCCTGCCTCTGCTTGTGGGTGGGAGATGATGACCGTCCATCACGTGGACCATGCCCCATCCCATGGTGATGACCCTCCTGTCTGAAGCAGCATGTGTCAGGGAGCAGGGACAACTCACCTGTGGGACAGGGTTTGGGTCCTTTTGCAACAAGCGCTTGCTCAGCTTGGCTGACAGAACCATTGGCTTTCCATTTTCACTCTCTTGGGAGTGAGCAGATTTCATTTGATGCGCACTAAGAGGAGAAAACAGAAACATCCATCATGCATAGCTCCCGCTGCCTTTCTCAGAGGCTGAAGCTGGCCTTCCTTGCCATGGAGGAAAGCCTTCAGGCTCCTGGCTGCTCCCAGAGGGCTGCCTGCAGCACACAGTGATAAAACTTATGGACAGGTCAGCTGTATCACCAGCTTCATCCTACACATGGAGATACTGAGGAATTTTTCTGCTCCCTGTTCACAAGCCTGTGATGCTAAAGGACAGTAACCCAGGTGTCCTGGCTGCTTGTCACACCCCAGCCATGACATGGTGTCTCATCAGGCAGAAAGGATGGTGCAGGTCCCCTCTCACCTTTTCTTTGGCAACAGAGGTGCAGCCTGGTCTTCTTGGTAGATGAGGAATTTAAAATCAAGGATGCCTTTGTTTTCCAGCATGAAGCTGCAGGTTTTCCTGGTGCCACTCACCATGGCACCAAAGCTGATGACTGAGGCAGGGTGAATACTGTACTTGCTGAACACAGCTTTTGCTGACACCCTCACTGGGATGATGGCGATGGTCTCACCTTCTTCACAGATGTGGGGATCAATCACCTGCAACCAGAGAATGGCTTGGTAAGGACAGCAAAGAGGCCAGCCTCTACCTCTGTCCCCTGGTCCCAGGTCCCCATCAGCTCACCATCCCTATTTAAATGCCCCTCCACAGCCAGATTTTCAGCTTTGCTTAGGAAGCATCACAAATGGTTTCTGAAAGACCTTGTCATATAAATGTGAAAGAGGATTCCCCAGCTAAAGCCCTCCTTCCAGAAGACACATGTCCTGCTCCCACTCCCCGGTGACGGTGTGCTATCACCCCCTGGCCCAGGCAGCTCACCTGGCACTGCAGGATGGGTTTGTCCTCAATGCTAAGTTCCATCTTAGGGTGGAAGAGCAGCTGGACCTGCACAGAGCGCTCGGAGCTAGCCAGCACGCCCCTCCGCGGCTGGACAGTGAAGTGGGATGCCAAGTCAGGTATGCTGGTATGTGTGGTTTCCAGCTTGAAACTGAGGAGAAAGAGAAGGAACAAAATGCTGCAGTTAAAAGTCCAGGGGCCACCAGCGCAGCAAGGACATTGCATAGCACCATAAAAAATATCAAGGGGAAAGAATCCAGCTCTGCTTGGGGATTCCCAAATCTTGACACAGAGTGCAGACAATCATGTGTTGCAAGCTAACCCTGACACTGCATTTTTTCATTCGCTCCTTTAGAGTTTCAGTAAGAGAGATGAGGTGACCCATAACAAAAGGCAACAAATCTCAGCAATGAGCGGCTTATATTTTGGGATGTCTCCTTCTGGTTCTTGCTTAGCTGCGAATTGTGTTTGGCTGGATTCTCTATTAAAATATTTCCGACCAGAGAGCCCAGGTTTTGTATTTACTCAGACCACGACTTAGCCAAACATAGGAACAGGTTCTAGCCATGGGCAAGAGGAGAAGGGGATGGTGGCACCATGCATTCACACGGCAGGCAGCTGGACCCACCTGTATGCAATCTCGTACTTCCCTTTATTCCTCAGAGTCAGCACTTCCTTTGCATCCTCCAAGACTTTAAGGATTCCAAAATCCACACTGCCATCTGTACCTGCAGAAAACCCACAGAGTGAGGTAAGAAATGAGAAATATTTGTGATCTGCTGCAGACTATACCAAGTGACAGGAGATATATCAATTTGCACATGAAACTGCACACTTCAAAGCTCAGAGGTGAGAGACTCAAGGCTGTCTGTGCCCTGGCAGTGTTTTACACCAAGTAGCTTGAAGGATATGTGCTTTACAGATCCGTGCCACACTTATATGCTATCTCATCCTATGCACCAAGTGCTTAGCTTGCCTGCCTGCCAACACAACACAATGCAACAGGAGTACTTTGGGGACATCTACTGACCTTTAGAAATGCTGATGTTCAGAGCAACATCATAGGCCTCTGCAAAGACTTGGATGTTTTCAGTGTGAGCAATCCCCAGGTCATTTTCTGTGTCTGAAACCTGAGGCAGCAAGAAACAAACACTGCTTAAACCATTCTCCTCAATTCTTTTGGTAGACAACACATGAGTCCTTGTCTTTGCCAGCTGCTTCCACCATGGCCTCCCCTGCTTGCCAAGCATTTGTGGATTTCCAGGTTTTCCTAACCTGCTCATCTCATGGGCTGACTCAGCAGGGTTTGGCTGCAGTAACAAACACTGTCAGCCCAACTCTGCTCTCCTACAGCAGGGAATGTTGCTGCTAAAGCACCATGGCAGGCATGTAAAAAGAACCACAAGAAGTATAAGTTGTCCCAGACCAGGTGGCATTGATCCAACCAAGCCTCTCCTCTTCAATCACACAGCATCCTCAGCGAAATGTAGCGTCTAAACCATGTGGAGCAACATTCCAAGGTGAAAGTTTGCTGCTTTATGTTAAGAACCCCAGATGGACTCCAAGAAGGGTTCAGGGAGCATGTCAAAGTCTGGACAACCACAGCCTGGTTACCCAGCAATGCAGGTAGAAAGAAATCTCATGAAGGCTCATAATTTTGCTCTCTCTGCAGGGTACCCTTCCAGCACAGTCTCCATCCCTAACAGCAGAGAGCTGATCACTCCACCCTGCTTTAGCAGGGTGGCAGCAGTCCCCCTCACCTCTAGTCGGATCGTCTTCTTAATGCTGAGAGCCTTCACAGGCTTAAAATATAGATGCACGCCAAACTCCGTGCAGGGACCAACAACGCCCTCAGCTTGAGACACAGAGAAGTCCTTGCCAAGGCTCTCCAGCCCACTGAGTCGCCAGGCCACAGGCAGTGGGGTGCAGTTTTGCAGGACCAGGGTCTTGCTGTCCTTCCTGCAGAGACAAGACAACACTCAGCACTGGCTGCTTGACTGGCATGCCAGCCTTGCAATTGAATGCAGCTTGGAGAAGCCTCATCCCCACATCCAAAACCGTAGTTAAACATTTTCCCTTTGCCACAAGTCTCACAGGTGAGGTCCTTAGGGAGACCTGGGTGCTGAAAGTGTATCCAACATAAGAGAGATAAGGAGGAGCAACTGAACTGCTCACTGAACCAGCAGCCAAGATAGAAATGCACCAGGACGCCCATTGCACAGCACTGCTGGGGGCTACAGAGCTTGTGGCTGTCATGAGATATCCAAGCCAGCAAGGAATGGTGAGCAAGAGACTGGATCTGTTGGAAGAAGCCAGCCTCCCATCTGAGTGGCCACAGAGCCAGCAAGGGAAGCTGGAAGGGAGCTGGCTAACAGCTCTTGTCCCTGGCAGGGCCTGTGGGGTGGGATGACTGACCTGTGCAGCAGCAGCCTGTTGAAATGCAACTGCCTGGGGCTGACGCCCAGCTCCACCTGCACTCCCTGGCAGCACAGGCGGAACACCACCGGCTCTGGGTTGCCATTAATGGAGCAGATGAGATTGTCTTCCACGAGGCCAGCTGAAGTGGGGTATGCCCAAATGCTCAGCTCCTGGTTCCCACAAAAAGAAACACAGAAGAGCATTCAGTGAGCAGGAAGAACAGGTCCTGGGCATTTCTACCTGTGCCTGCCCTACCTACCCATCTCCTACCTGCTTCTCATTTGGTTTCAGCTTCATGCTGGGAGGGTCTAAAAGGAATGTGTCTGCTTTGAGATCGTGCTCAAAGCAGAAATGCACCTCTGCTTCCAAGGCAGTGATGTTGAGGATGGTGATCTTCTCACAGTTGCTAGGATGGGGCAATGCCTTGTACCTGTCCACAAGAGGGGAAAAGGCTGTTGAGTAGACTGCTGTCCTTGAAACACGTTAAGGAAAGCACCATGTCCTGGCAGCAGGAGGTCTCACTGGAAGATCACGGTCTAACAAGCTGGCTAAGGATCACTTCCAGGGGCATGCTGCACAGTCTGTTTCTTCATCCTTGTGCTACTTTGATGTCTGCCCTATACTTGGTGCCTCCATCCCAGAAGCCTAATGATGCACAGGCCACTTAAAGAGCATTTTACAAAACATCAATTCAAAGGCAAAAATAAAAGTACACCAGGAACATGGGTTCTTCTGCCTTCTTTGTTAGAGTTCCTTCCCTGCAGGATATAAAGAAATGCTTTTGAAAAAAGCCTTAAAAATAGTTTAGCATATCTCTTTCAAGCAAGTCATGAAAGTGCCTTGTATTTAATGGGTTAGCTCAAAGCCTGAGGGAAGAAAGTAGAAAGGATTCATTCCCAAGAGGAATGCTAAATTCAACAATGACCCTCCTCTCAAGTGTACAACAGAATCTGGAGTTAAAGGGCTAACAACATGAACAGAAACCCAAAAGCATTCATCAGCCTGGCTAAAGATCCCATTTTCTTTTTTAAACCGTTTAGATTTAATTTCCTCAGGTTGGCAAAATACCACTAGCTCTGCAAAGCTCCAATGAAGACAAGAACTTTCTAATTTCAAAATTTCTAATATTAAAACAAAAGTTACATGCTATAATGGCCAACTTTTTTAGGCAGACTTTATCCAGCAGTAAAGATCAGGAAAATATAATTTCCATTTTTATTCCTCTGCAGCCCACCGCACGCCTCCCCTCCCCCATATTGGCAGGTCAAATTGTAAAGTCATACTAATATTACAGGCTAAGAAATGGTTTACAAAACCATCAGCAGAATAATTGCTCATTCAGTGTATCTGTAGAACTCAAAGCACTTGAAAAAAGCACCATAAAGTTCATTTCATAGGTGATAAAGTTAAGATGTGGAGGGGGGACACCAAGGAACCCACCAGGTAGGAAAATCAACTCTATCTCTTTCCAGCTCCTCTAAGATCAATGTGCCTGTCAAATGCTCACAAACCTGTGGTCCTTCAACCCCATATATCTATTTCCTGGGTCTCTGCCTGGGCCTGCCCTGAACTGTGCCACTGGGACAACATGTCTCAAGCATGATCAGGTGAGCACAAGGCCCTGGAGATCCCACCCCAACATCTTACTTTGCACAGGCAGTGCATCAGGATGTTCACAGGGGGCAGGGAGCACATACCACTCTCTTGACTTTCCACACCGCAGCGGTCCAAAGTGGAATACACCCGTGTCCATGACATACTGCTTGAAGATGATGTCATCATCTGCCTTACTCTTCCTCTGGTGAGGGAACACAACCCTGGACAGACAAAATAGCGAATGAAGAACTATGAGATGCTCTAAGTAGAAATCATGGTCAGAAAGCCATAACCCTTACTGGTGGCTGAGGTACCAGTACTGGTTCCCAGTTCCAAGCATGAGAAGAGATGCTAGGTGGTTCAAGCAGCATGCTCTGAGCAAGTCAGAAGGTCACTAGGGTACATGGGGCACTCCTGGCTCTGAGTTAAGGGGAATCAGTTGTGGGAGGCTCCCAGGGACCAGCCTTACCGTGGGTCCTGGCTGATGGTGGGATACAGGCAGATGCCCCTACAGTGCAGCTGGTACAGTCGGTTTGTCCCCATGATCTCAAAATGCAGCACCTGATCAAACTGGCCAGCCTCCGTGGAGCTGAAGAAGACCCTCAGTTCCACCTCACCACGGGCAGGCACTATCCACCGGCAGCTGCTCAGCCTGGCAATTAAGGAGGAGGCTTCAGATATTGCCAACACACAATTAAGACAAGGATGAGGATCATGGACTCGCCATCCCATGGAGGCATCATCAGAGGATCCCTGAGGCATTGGGGATGATGGACCTCATTTGGCAAGATGGCCATGAAGCAGAGGGATCACCTCCTACCCCACAGCTTACCTCCTGACGCATGTTGCTGGGGGTGGGACTGTGTCCACGACACTTCGGCGCACCTTGCGGGGACGGGGGGGTACTGCAGTGCCAAGCACCTGGACACCTTTCCTGCCCCGGCTGGAGCTGTGCCTCTCTCTCACAGTCTCCCGGCTGCCCGCAGCTTTCTCTTTCCTCGATTGGCTCTTGGTGGGGGTGATCTGCTCTTCTGAGGTCTTAGCACGAAGGGGAAGGAGAAAAGGGAGAGAGAGGTGAGATCTGCCCCAAAACATCCCCTTCCTGGAGAGAAAGCTGCACGTTGAATAACAAACAGGAAAGAGAATAAATAAGGAGCTGCATCTGCCCACGGACTTGGCCTTCCCCATTGGCCTCTGTTTTGCCTACAACAACTCTCCTCGCCCAGGACCCTCTCCTCAAGGGAAGTTGAGGGTTTGAGGTGGTATTTTTTATCTCTCATTTTACAGAACCATCCTGTGTCTCAAGCAGAGCTGTCCCTTGGACAGCAGAGGGAATGCCTGCAGACACGGCACCCCACCACATCTTCACTTCCACAGTTACCCTTTCCCATCCCACATGCTCTCCTTCATTCCCCCCCATCCAGCCTGGCCCCTGCCCCGGCACCTTCACTGTGGGCACAACAGGAACATCCAGGAAGAGACTTTCAGTTTTCTTTTCTTCTGAAGTAGCACCTTCTGGCACAGCAAAGACAAAGTGCTTGAGGGCTTCTCCTACTGCAGGGGCCATCCGCTTCTCCGGGTAGTGGATCACAGAGTACAAAGTGGTAGGGGGAATGGGAGGCCCTGAGGGACCCAGCCCCAGGTCATCCAAGATCTAAATCACACAAGAAAACTCTGTTTATACTCCCATCACCTTCATCCTCACACTCCCTCCTTAAAGGCACTGAGTTTTTGGCAATGTTGGGTTTTTTTTATTTATTTCTATGCAGTACAGAGCTTTTTTATGCCCAGCAGGGTGGGCAGGCTCCAGAGCAGTGCCACGACCTACAAGAGGGACCTAGAGAGAAACTTGTTCCTTGAGTGACTCAGCTGAAGGAAGCAATGACCATGAGCTGCATTGCCCTGGGACCATTTGTAATGATTTCCAGACTGGGAAACTCTCTGAACAAACAGAATACTTGTACAGAGAGCGCTCCCTCTTTCCACCCATCTGAGGGATGGTGAGAACCTCCCCAGCCACACGGCTGCTGTGGAGACATTGTGGGACATCATCAGTGGCCTGGACAAGGGTCTGTGCTATTCTTATTTGGTGGGACACAATGCACCAGGGCCCAAGGCCACGGCAGGCTCAGTATCTGAGCCTCGCAAGGCTCTACCTGCTCTGCTGCTGGCAGCTTGCTACTCTCCAGGATTGTCCTCGTCACATCTTCTGAGTGCAGCACCTGGAAGTCCAAGCAGGGCACCCCGACATCCTGGTCTCTGGCTGACCCTTCTGCACCTTCTCCTTCCAGCAGAGATGACTTTGAGTCCTCAAGAGCCTTCAATTTTTCCAGCCGCTCCTTCTCCAACCTTTTCAGACGCTCCTTCTCTCTGTTCTTCCGGGCCCTGTAGCTGGAAAAACGCTGGCGCCGCTGCTCTGGCTGCTGCTGCATCTCCTCTTGGTTCAAAGGGAACAGCAGGATACCCTGAACCCTGTCCCATGATGACAAAATATGGGTGACATCCTTCTGTGATGCCTCATAGATCTTAAACCTCAGGGCCAAGTTCTTCTCGCTGTCACTCTGGGTCTTGGTTTTGGTTTCCTCCTGTTCTGGGTCTGGTGCCACCACTGGGCACGCATCTGTCAAGGGAACCTTGCTCTGCTTTTTCTTATCTTCCTTGTCACCTGCAACAGAGTCTGGGCGCTCCTTTACAGGTCCTTTCTTGTTCATCTCTTCCGTAACATCTGACTGGTTGCTGTTGGATGCATTGGTGTTGCCAGCGGATGCATTAATGTTCTGGACACAAGGAGCAGGAGAGAGGAGTATTTCAAAGCACTGACTCAAATGCTGTAGGGCACACATTATCTTTTCGACAGCACCCTAAGCCTTGCCTGAGACCTGTGCTAGGTGCTCTACAAATCCCAATTCAGAACGCAGATGGTGCAGTTTAACTCAAATGAAACCTAACTCTCCAGTGTCAGCCTGACGAGAAGTCCTGCAAACCAGCTGCAAAACAGAACAGCTTCCAGACCCAGAGTACTTAAGACCAGTGTGGTCTTCTGGGATTGTTTCTGGCATGCTGAGCATCCCTGTAGCTGGTTGACTCTTTGGAAATCTGGCTCCCAATGAGTGAACTAAGGCCTGGTGTATCTCCTGCCAGACATGTAGGAAGAGACACCTCATCCCAGACAGGTCATGGCTCAGAGATGGCAAGCCACATGTGGAGTGAGGAGAAATGCTGGACTAAAACTATCTAGAGCTTTATAGTGAATGTATGGAGCTATGTGAAGCCATGACTCAAAAGCAGCATGATCCTAGAAGAGCAAGTCTACCAACAAATCCATGGGAAAACACGCCTGGTGAAGCAGCAGTACAATCAAACACAGGCTGTTGCTTCCCAGCACAATGCCACGTTACTCAGGGCCACGTACTCATCTCCAGCACTGCGTGTGGCTGCTGGCTTCTCACGGAATGGTATAGCTCAGCGGGAAGATCCACAGGGCTTTTACACATCTCTATAAACACAAGTACCCACCTGCCTGACTCCAGAATGGCTTTTCTTCCCCAAAGCATTATCTTTTCCAAGCTCCCTCTTCCCCCGCCTAGACTTCTTTTTCAGCTCTTCTTCTTTCTTCAAGTGTTCTAGCACCTGCTGGTGCTTTTTTGCAAGCACTTGAGCCACCTCCCTTCAACATGGCAAAGAGAAAACATCCTTGAGAGTCACCACCAGAAATCTGTGCTCACCGCAATCCCAACTGGTCCTGCACTTCATTCACTGATCCTGAGGCCAGGCAGGATCGTTAGATTATCCCCATGGACTTCCCTCAACCTGGGGAGGCTGGGAACATCCAAAGTGAGGAAAGGTGGGAGGGGATCTCCAGGGCCAGCCAAATCTCAGCACTGCTGTCATAAGGTCTCAGTTGGGCAACTTCTCTAATAAGGTCCACCTGGACACCTCCAGCACACTGCTGAAGACTGATCCACCATTTCTCTGCACTGATGCCTGAAGCCTTCTCTTGATTTCCCAGTTTAAACCAGCTCACAAATTGTTAACATCTACATATATATATCCCTGCACCAGTACTTAACTTGGCTTACCCAGCCCTTCTTCTCTCTAAGCATAGTCTGCTCCTTACTGAGAAAAATCCTATCAATCACAAAGCAAAGGCTGCAGTAACTCCCCTCCTGGCTCCGAACAGCCAGCTTTCCAGCTGGAACCCAGCTGTGACCAGGGGAAGCTTGTGCTGTCTATCCTGGAAATTGTGATTTGAAAGCAGACCCAGCGATCTCCTCCCAGTGAAACAAACTTCAACCTGGGCTGAACAAAGTGCAGAAGCACAAGCTTTGAGCTCAACAAAGGCCTCCAGAGCAGGCAAACCCTTTAGGAACACTATCCTAGGGAGTTATCCATGCAAGGCATACAGACCTCCTCTTCCTCTCTCGCTGGACTTGTCGTATACTGTTATTAAACTGAGTTTTCTGCTCCTCAGTGAGGGCATCGTACTCGTCCTCATCCATCTCCCAGAGACGTGCTTTCTCCCTCCTGGCAGCTTCTTCCTGCCCCTGTCCTTCTGCACAGACCAGAGAAGAAACGATTACTGACTGCCAGTAGAGCTTTGCTGTTCTGGGGAGGCTGTGAAGAGTCACAGCTCTGGCCCGAACCAGCCTATGATCCTGCCAGGAGATACTGGGGAGCTCATAGCCCTGCTCCAAAATGCAGATAAACCCCTATTTGCCAGTCACTGAGTTCCCGTGCCTTGCCTGGATCACGTGCATGAATGTCGTGGTCTGCTTTGAGCCACAGTTATTGAGCCACAACAACTTGCACTTGCGCCCAAGCTTTACTGTCAGAGATTAAGGTAAGTGTTACAGCCTTAGCTCTGCTGTATTTTAAACAACTGTGAGCTGAATACTGGCTGCACTGAGGCAGAACATGGATTAATAAAAACATTACTTACAAGCTCTGCTGGTAACCTAGACACACATGGCTTTGAGAGAGAAGATTTGGGAGGTATGGAGATGAAGCGTCTCACCTTCCTGCTCTTTTGCAGCTGTCTCCCTGGCTTTAAAAGCAGCATAATCTTCGAACAGGTTCACAAAATAGATATGAGGCCGATTTCTAACAGCTTTAAGAAGGCAGAGGAGAGCAGATGCTATGTTGCGTGCAAAGAGGGTCTCCAGGCCATCAAACACCACTCCCTGGTAGCAGTCACTCAACTGTGAAAAAGTCAAAAGGAAGAGGAAGTCAGCTATTGCACTTTGGGCTCTCAGCTAGTCATTACACACAAATGTCAAAGGACATCAGCCATTGTTCAAAGGCAGCAGCTCAGACAAACTCAGATCTTTCACCATGCACTGCCAGCTTATGGCATCTGCAGCTCCACCTAAGGAGCTCCTTCAATCTGAATTGTACCTTGTTGCCTGTCTCCCTGTAGGAGGAACATCTCCTTTGCCCCCATGCCATACCTGCAGCCTTTCAGAGAGGATGGCTACCAGCAAGTCCTCGGGCAGCACGCAGCTCATGAAGCCCAGCTCTCCCACTGTGCTGCCATTAATGCTCAGCCATCGCTGCATAGCAACGCAGGGAAGGGAGAAGGTGAGATGAGAACTGGATGAGCCCTGCAATGTTGAACACCACAAGAAAAATAAACCACTTTGGAAACCCCCAAACAATTCCAACTGCTGGGCTTGGAGCTGGGTTTCTCACTAGTGGTAAACTAGAACACTACTGTAGGTCAGCAGCTCCAGGGGACAACCATGGAGGGCACACCCCTTGGCCAGCAGAGACCCAAGCATGCAAGCCCCAGGCTCAGCATCTCACAGTTTTGCCCACCTCCTGTAGCCACATTATCCAGGACTGCACTTTGCCAACAGTTACAACACAGTAGAGATTTTCTGCAGAGCACAAGGTTTCAATCCCACCCTGAGCCATGCCCAGGTGGTGCTCTGTGCTCTATATCACCACACCAGGCTCTGGGTAGCATGGAGTCTCCACTATAAGCAGCTCCTTCACTTCTCAAGGCAACAGGCATTAACCAGTGCAGATCACACTTCACCTGGGAGACTGTGGGATCCGACACATATTTCTGGGATTGGGAAGTGTGGCTATTGATCTTCTTCTTGCCCACTGCAGTGCTTGCCTGGCCTTGGGAACTCAGTCCGTTAGGCTGCAGGCTGGATTTGCCCTCAGAGCTGGACTGGCTTGTACCTGGGCAGTGTGTGGCCTCAGTGCTGAGCTGTGGGCTGAGGGACACCACTGTGGTTTGACCTGTGGAGAGGACAGAGGCTCAGTGGGGAGCAAGCAGACCCCTTTCACCAAAATGGGCACAGCCCTGCACCCTGCCAGGGACAACAGCACCCATCCCTAGCCTGCGGCGCACCAGCAGCACTGCCTTCCAGAAGCAGTTCCTGCCCTGCTTCTATTATTAGCATGATAAAGAGCACCTTCAGGTACTGGATTTTAAAGCCAGAGAGTTTTTAATGCACAGTCCTGTGTCCCTCCTATAGCAAATGTGCACGCAGGTGACACTGCACAGTAGCTCCTTTATGTACCAAACCAAGAATTTGTCCTCCATGATCACCCTGCACTATCCTGTATTCTCACATGGAGACTGTAACATGCAGCCCTGTCTCAGCTGCATCCCCTTATCTCCACTGGAGCTAATTCCTGGTGGGATAACCCCATCCCAGACCTTCCCTCAGCTCCAGCCAGGCTCAAAGCTGAGCAATGCAAAACTTCCCTCACTCCCCAAGCCAGGGTCTGGCCTCACCCGGTAGAGCTTGGAGCACCAACTGCCCAAAAAAGCTTCCTAAAAGTCTCTGGTCTCACATGGAGAACAGCTTGACACATATGAGCTGTGTGACCTGACTGGGTGCATAGGGAAATCTCTGGAGAAATCTCTGCTATATACAGCATGTGTCTCATGTGAAATTCCTCTGAGAGGTTATTCTTCCCTTCCTCTCATGAGTGAAGCCACACTCTAAGTCAGTCATCTAGTGCTTGATGAGCCACTTCAAAGGGCTTTTTCCTTGTTGAAGCCGCAGTTCTGTCTGATGGCCACGAGGAGCAAGCTGGATTCAGCTTTGAGAAAATACAAAAACTTTGAGAAAGATATAGGTGTGCTTCACCTCTCTTACAGAAAGGAACATGCCCCAAGAAGCCAAAGGCAGTAAAAGTGCCCCTGTCTGAATGCTTAAAATACATATATATATTTTTTAATAACCAGAGATGCTGTAAGAAATTGCTTTGCATTTGTACATGCTGCACCCATGTTCCTTCAGAGACCCAAGGGCTTTCAAACTTCTTCTGTGGAGCAAGCACAAGTAGATGGTCATGGTGGGTTTCCAAAGTGCTGCTCTAGGTCCCACGTTTCTCCTTACCAGCACCTTCTGTCTCCTGCTGGCTCTGCTCAATGGCAGCCTTGATGCAGAGCTCCCGGGCATGGAGCCCCGCCAAGCTGCTCCTGCGTGAGATGGCTTCTTTCACCACAGCATCAATGGACAAGCAGGCAGCGCCGTAACGCTTGGACAAGGCAACTGCTGCTGCTGTCTTTCCTTGAGAGATAGAGGAAGACTGCTTGATGACACTTGCATGTGAGGCATGCTCAGGGACAGGGTTTGGAAAGCCCCTAAACCGGATTTCAGTTTCAGGGAGAGTTTGAAAACAAGTGCCCTTTTTCCGGGAGACCACGAGGGTAGCAACTTGAGCATGGTTAGAAACACTGAACTCTAGAACCACGTGGATCATTTCCACCTCATACACAGCTGAGGACTTTGTCACTTGTGGTGACCTCAGTCCTGGGCCAGGACATTGTTTCAAGCCCTATCCACCACCCCTCAAGACCATTTGCTAGCCTGTGCTGGTCAGCACTGTCTTGTGCAATGTCCAGGTATGTTTTAGGGGTCAGCATGGGCTGGGTCTGCTCCCATAAGGCAACATGGACACTAGGCAGTGTGGTCTCATGAAGCAACAGCAACATGACCACCTTGTTTGGAAGAATGAGAGCCTAACTGTATGGACACAAGATAAGCCACACCACCTGCACCAGCTCAGCAAAGGCCATTTCACGTATCAGCAGAGCTACGGTTTACCTCATTTCACTTCAAATGGTCAACTGAGCACCATGGTCCAACAGAATATGCCTCTCCTGTCCTGCCCCTCCACCCTCCCTCTTCCTTGCAGCTAAGGGCTGCGGCTCAAGTACCCGTCAGAGGTGCCCCATGGACAATGATGACAATCCCTTTACGGTTTCGGGCTGCGCATCCTTCTGCAGAGATATCAATGCCAAGGTGACGCGCGATGGCCCTAAAGACAGGGCTGCTGTTCAGTTCTCCTGTGGCCTCCTTGCTGCTGGTGGTGCTTTGCCAATGCTCTGCTGCTCAGAATCAAGATAGAAAAGTCAGTCTCCTTCCTACCTTAGATCCTGACCATCCTTCCCATCCCCTCAGATCCTGGGAGAGAAGACTGCTGACACAAACATTACACCCAAAGTTCCTTTACATTTGTGCAGATCAGGGTCTGCCCTAGATGCTACTGAAGGTGCCTGTTCAGAGTACGTGCCACCCCTGCAAGTGGGGTGGCAGAAAGAGGAGAGAACAAGCATTCAGCAGTACCTTAAGGGACCAGATCAAACCTCCTTCCATGAACTGCCAGCATGGTCTTCACGGGAGTTTGGTCCTGGGTCCTGATGAGTAAGGGGGGCCAGGCAGACCCAGGACATTTCACAGTCCCAGGGGGGAGTCTCCATTTGGGAATGAAACAATTATCCAAAAGCTGGACACTTTAGGAATGTTACACCTTACATGGGGAGATCTGGCTAGGCTCTGAATGCACCATAACAGCATTTACAAAGAGCTCCTGCCTTTGACCCTAGAAGGTCAACAAAAGCCACCACCACTTGCAATGTCATGTAGGACAAAGAGTGTGCTGCACTGCCTAGGAAAGGGAATAGCATCATCCTGATCCTAGCAGCTCCTGGGGGCAAAGTGCTTATTTGGCAAAGCTGGGGAAAACCTCCCTGGCCTCTCACTCGTCCCTGCCTCAGACTCTTCTCAGGATCCTACAGACTTCATTTGCAGGAGTGGATTCAGGGTCTACAGGAGCAAAGATGGCACCAGCCTGCAGTGAAGGGATGGAGGCGACACCGAAATCCTCCACTTAGGCCCTTTTGCCACAATGAACATAAAAGAGGTGAAGAGCTTAAGGTTATTACCTGTCCTGCGTCTTCTCTCAACACCTTCCTCCTCCTCTTCTCCACAGACAGATTTAGAGTCCACCTTGTTGGATTGGCTTTCATCAAAAATGGAGAAGGGAACAACTGAGCTATGAGCTGAGCTGGTGTGAACGATCCCAGCAGAGTGTTTTCCCCCTTGAGCTGAAGGGAACTGTACATCTTCAGTGTTTGCTGAGGAAGAACACAGGGAGAGAATAAGAGGGTGAACATGGCCTGGCAATCTGATCTTTGCCCTTCAGCACTTTGCACAGCCACAAGCCAAAGGTGGAAATTTTCCCAAGGAGGGAAACTCTGAGACACTGAGAAGCCTGTCCAGGCTGTCTCTACCCATAGGGAATTTTGAGCTTGTGCTTTTGTTGCTGGGTAGGAGCTAGTAGAAAATAGCTAGTGATATTAGACCTGGTCCTACTGGCTGAAGAACTCTTCCAATCCTGCTCTTTGTGGTTGAGGGATACAGCCTACAACAGGCAGATACAAGCTTGCTTTGGCTGCGCTCAGGGCTGATAGAGGCTGTGTGTTACAAGCCACAGACATTCGGCCACAAATTCCTCCACCAAGCTGGGCAACAAGCAGCTGCTGAAAGCATGGGCTTCCCATGGAGAATGAAGCCTGTTGTGTCCACACTCGGGACAGCCAATATCAAACCCTCACCATTGTCCTGGCCTGCTGGTGCCCCAGTCTTGGACTTTTCCTGCTCATCCTGCAGCCTCTTCTGCTCCTCACAGTACTCTAGCACCTCTGGGGGTAAACTCTCACCCGGGGCACGTGGAGGCAGCAACAAGGTGTTGTGACTATTGTAATCCTTCAGCATCCGCAAGATCTGTGTGCATAAGGAGTAACCATATACAGGATGCATTTCTTGACCTTCATCACATGAACAGACCCCCCAACCAACCTATCTCCTTTCTCATTCTTTCCTCCCAACAACGACTATCCAAGCCCCTCCACAGCCTGCCAGCAATGCTGGCTAACCCTGAAATGTCACCAGGATTTGCCCTGGGGACTGCCCCCATATCCCTGGCAGAAGCCTGAGAATGCTGGAGCCCTGTGAAGCTATGGGAGCAGGCACATGGGGACCAGACCTTCCCTCTCACCTCCTCCTCAGCAAGGTACTGCTCATCAAACTCCAGTGAGTAAAACTCGATGGGGAACTCACACGGGTTCTTCACCACCACTGTTCCCTCCACCCCACAGCTGTATGGCAGCAACGGTCCCAGCTCGAGCACTGAGGGGCTGAACTCCAGCCGTGGTTCCAGACCATGTCCCAACACCTGCAGCTGGAGGTGCTGGCTGTTTTGGCAAATGTTAATCTTCAGCTCACTTCTGTAGGACTTCTGCAAAGAGAGAAGTGCAAAAAGCTCCTCCATGAAGTCTCAGGTGACAGAGCCTCCAATGTAACCTCTGTCCCAAGGTCAGAAGTGTTATCAGTACCTCTGAGGTGAATGGAAAACAAGTATTTACTTATAGCACAGGTTACAGCATCTGCATGCTGGCTCTGAGTAACTGGGATGAGTTCTGGTGTGAAGTGTAACCGGATATTTAGGCATCAGATGGATCTAAAATGGCCTATCAGATGTTTTTACTGCATCATGAGGGACCGTAATGCTCATGAAAAAGGTCCACAGGGTTACATTGCCCAGACACAGTCCTGGACTAGCAGTCCAAGCAAACACCAGCTATATGAAAGAGGCAGATGAGCTCTCACTGGCTAGAAATAATGGTTGCCTTCTCTGCTCAGTGTTTGGCTCTGGTCAAAGCCAGACACAAGACAGTTCATATATATTAGCAATTAAGAGATCTCTGGGACTGTTCCCAGGCATGGAAGCACTTGTATCCATACTGCTACATACAGTCAATTTCCAAGTCACAGTGGCCACATGCAAATTAATGTTTGGGAATGCTCCATCATTTAAGCTGACTCCCAGACTGCATGGGAACATGCAGGCAGGCTGGGTCAGAGACACAGGGACTGCTGGTAGAATACTGCTACAGGTATTCTGACAGTCTTGCCATAGCCAGGAAAGTGTCTGGGGGCTGCTTTGTTTGCCTGTACCAGCAGCACAATTAGCCTAGACTGGCCCTTCCAGAGATCCCCTGTGAGCATGCCAGATGCTCTGCACTAGTCTTGCAGCCTGCAAATAGACCCACATAAGGGGGAAGATGATGAGGAACGGGAAGATTTCCCCCAACTGCTGAGAGACAGCCACATGCAGGGCCCTGATGCTCTCTGTGTAAGCTCCTCATAGGGATTTCAGAGTGTCTCTAGAAAGAGTGTGCTGCAGGGGAAACTGATGCACAGTGGGTACAGGTTTGTCAAAATCTCTGTTTGGAGGTAGACCTCATCTCTTGCTTCCTGTTCTGGGCTCTCCTGACCATGCTGCCCTGCCAGACCTCCTAGGGGTGACATCTGCCAATCTCACCTCTTCTGTGGGTGAAAACCTGACTTGCACGTTACATCGCTGCCCTGGAGCGAGGGTTCCAGCCAACGGCATCACCTCAAAGACACAGGGCTCAGTCTTCAACTCCTGAGGCACCTTCTGATGCAGTCCTACTGGCAAACGTTTGTTCACCTGGAGCACAGAAACCAGCCATGTGAGGCCTCCTTGGTCTGTGAGGACACACCCTCTATTGCTGCAGTGCTCTGAGATAATGTCAAGGTGCTGAGAGCATCCCACACCCAAACCAGATGGGGCCACCACAACCTAGAACTGGAGGGAAAACTTGTAGGCAGGGCAGGCAGCTGGGGAAGCGCACTGTCTTCAGAGGAGTGGGTGAAGGTGGCAGAGAAGTGAAGCATCAGCTAATGAACAGCAAAGCGAATCAGCCTTGCTCTGTATCTTCAAAGGCTTCCACAAACAAGCTGCAGCCCAAGGCAGTCATAGGGGCAAAAAAGGCAAGAGAAGCAAAGAAAACCCAACCAAGAAGTCACGTGTTAAACACTGTCTGTGCTTTACCTTCTCAACAGACTGTTTCATGGTGATGAACCATTTACAGGGGATCTGAAGCTGATTGTGGAGCTGGACAGTTTCTTCCTGGCACTGTCCATGCTGGACAGCAGAGAATTCCAGTCTGTCCCTGGAGAGGCAGATGGATGGCACAGCCACATCGGCACAGAGGCGGATGTGAAACGTGGGGCCTCCTGTGACCTAGTGAAGGACAGAGCATCCAGTTGAGAGACCAGGTGACATCTGCTGCTGTGCCCAACCTGCTGCCTGTCCCCAGAGTTACAGTACTTTGATGGGCAGGAGCACGTCCACCTTTCCCAGCGGCAGGTTGGCACTTTGTGGGTCGAAGCGCACTTCGAATGTTTCAGTCTCACAGTAGGGCAGGTGCTTCACACGGTCCAGCCCCACGCTGAATCCTTAAAGAGATGAAAAAAGCTGAGATATGTAAGCAACAGAAAACATGTTAAGGCCATATAGGTGTCCTGGCTGTCAGCTCTGTGAAAGTCCCCTTTGCATCTCCAGAGAAACTTGCTGCTCTTTCTCCCTTGTCACCACTCACGGAGGAAGGGTTTTCACAGCCAAAATTCAAGGTTCATGTAGTAACATATCAGTTGAGGAGCTCCAGCAGTTCCTCTATGAGGCATCTCAGGGAAGGAATTTCCAACTAAGATACCCCCATGCTGTGGTGCTCCCTGGACAACAACTTAAGAGGAGACACCAGACCATCTCTCTGAGACAGCAAGTCACTGTTTGATGGAACTGCAACCTTACCCGAAGACCTGTTTTGGAAGCCTATTATGATATACCAGTGGATCTCACAGGCTAAACATAAGTGCTATGACACTATGAACTCTATAAACAAAGCACTTCCAAACCACAAAGGGTCCCATCTGTTTGCAACGCAAGCCCACAGAGTGCACAAAGAAACTCAGATGATGTTCACAGCAGCCAAGAGCAGAAGATGCTGAGAGGCAACCAAGGTCATCAGTCCATATAGCCCGTGCAATGAAATTTTAGGACAGCCACAGGCAGTCTAGGTCTCTGGGCACTGCTGGCCAGAATTCAGGCTCTAAAGTACCAAGTGAGAGGCACTAAGGAGGAAAATGCTATACAAGAAAGCACTCAAAACCCTCCCCACATCCAGCGTTTTAAGCTAATCTGTCAGATACAGCTCCTTCAAGCCCACATGAAGTCTCTCCAGCACAGGCTACCTGTGTCATGCAGGACATGTCCATTGATGTGGAAGGACACAGGGAAGTGCCCGGTGTTAGTGATCTTCACGATGTGTGTGTGTATGTTACCAAGAATGATGTAGCCGAAGTCCAGGATGTACTCAGGCAGCTCAGCTCTGAAAGGAGGAGTAAGAACAGTCCTTAAAACACAGCCTGGCTACATTTCCAAGAGGGTGGAAGATGCAAATACAGTGGATATTTCTGTATTCACTACTGTAAAAATTCAACTCAAGACCATAAAACCCAAGGTCTGACAACTTGGTAATAACACTAGGTCATGGGGAGTGAAGGTCCAAGGTTTTATCAGCTATCAATGGGACTCCATAATAAAATTAGTTTTAAATGCATACTGGACACAGTTCCTCTGCTATGAAAAACAACTGTAGTTAAGTCCACTGGACCTCCACTGGTCTCAGTGAAATTGCTAAGCCTCATGTATAGCCTAGGACCTCATCGTAAGATTTGCCTTCACAGGAAATCTTCACTGCTCAGCAACCAGATCTGTCCCCAAAGCAGCACCAGTGAATGCAGTAACTGACACCTACAAAATTCATAGGAAGGTCCTTTTCCAAAGCAGTCTCCCTTGGGAAACCACATACATGATCTGTTTTGCAAAGCATCTTTGTCCTGAACTGAAATCTACTGTGCTCATGCCTTATCATCAAAGAGCAAAGAGAAGGGCCAAGTTATCTGGGTAAGCATTGCAGTCCCACAGCTTTTGAGCCACGGGTTCGTCAAGGGTTTGTCAGCCTGTGTGATTCCCTGCCCTTTTTGCTTAGTGCAGTCTGTTAGTTGGAACAAAGATGCCAGCTTTGAGTAGCCTCTTTCAGAGCTGGTCAGCTGTGCTGTCTAGATGGTCTGCACTGGACCCCCTCAGCTCTAAGAACAGAACCCAGCAACTGTGGAATTGGCACTGTGGAAGTGAGGACGCTGAGCTGCTCACAGGAAGCATGTCAAAACTATGGGGCTCACAGTCTTTCTGAAGTTCGCAGCTATTCCCAGCTCTGTAGACACAAGGAAGTCTCAGAAGCAGCACTCACTGCTGGGTGTTACACTTGGGCCACCAGGACATAGAATAGAGGAGTCCCTACTAACTTGAGAAGCCTCTGACGTGCACGCTGGTCAAAAGCAGTGTCCTCTGGGGAACTGGAGGTGAGAGCTTTCTGTTGTTCCAGGGCATGTTCCTCTATCATCATCTGCTCCATCTGCATCTGCAGCTGAGCATCTAACTGAGGAAAGACAGTGGCTGGTCAGCAACAGTTCTACCCAAGGACCCTGCTTGTCTCTGAAGGAGGATCCCACCCTGCTTTTGAGAGGGACGATGGAGGTCCTCCTGTCTCACTGCTCAGTGTCTGTGACGTGCTCTCTTAATAAGCACTTTATCTCAAGAGAAATGATTTCCAGCATCTCCAACTGCCCAGTTATAAAAGTTGATCAGGCCAAACAGACAGACAAGCCAGGAACTTTTCAGAGCTCCAAGTATTTGCCTACCCTCATTTGCCAATGCCAAAGCAGCTTGGACAAAAGCTCTCTTGTAAAAGGGAACCACAATAAAGCTGGTGTCTAGTGGAGGCAAACACTGCAGCATAGCCCCAGGGCACAGTAGGACTGCTGCTTTTAAGCTCTCTAAACCTGGCAGGGCTTGTGTTGTGAGCAACAAACACCCCAGCAATGACCTGCACCTCCTTCAAAGTACCATAAATTCAACTGTTTGAGCATCACCTTCAGGATATGTTCCTGGGGTAGTCAGGAAGCTGGTTTATCTTTGGGAGGTACAACTCCAAGAGGTGGGCAGAGCTTGGAGCAATGCTGAGCTGATGCAGACCGTGGCCAGCAGTGGGCAGGGAGGTCCCAAGGGCCCACAGAGTCCTGGAAAACCTGCTGTGGGGTGCAAGGGGCTCTAGTGACACAGCGGGAAGGTGGCATGTGCCAATGGGGCAGCATCTGTTCTCACCACAGTGCCTGAGTCATCTGTGGATGGCTCTGCTGCCACAGCCTCCTCCAGAACAACTGCCTCATCTTGCTGGCTGGCTTTTTCCATCTTCTCTTTCACCTCTTTGACAATCTTCTCATATTTTTCATTTCCTGAAGAAAGAAAACATCCACAAATAGGAGCATGGGTCTAATGCCATTCTCATTTAAACTGGGAAGCTCTATTGCCCTGACACTGGCCTCTCCCAGAAACAAACTCTTCAAGTAATCTATGAAAAATGATGATGCTGCTTTGCTCCAAATCCTGATACTTGCCCCCTACCAAATTCCTCCCCACACAGGAGCACCTCATCTCCTGCAATGGGATACAGATCCAACCATGCCAACATCCCAGCCAGCCTCTATTACAGCTTTTCCAAGCTTTTCTGTCTAATCATCATCTTTCCAGGCCTCTGACAGATAGGCTAACAAGCTTCTGCGGGATAGCTCCTGGGGCAAAGTCCACATTGGCTCATTTCCCAGAGACTCAAGAAGCAACCTTCAGGCTGCGTAGAGGTGGGTAAGAGCTGTGCTATGGTTATATGACATGGAGAAAAAACCAGGAGACTTTCCTGGGAAGCAGACAGGCAGTGCTCACCTTTGATGTTCCTGGGCAGGTCCAGATGGATTCTAGGAAAGGTACCTTCTCCTTTCAGGGAGATTTCTTCTGGTTCCAGGTGACCCACTTGGATCTGGAAAGTCCTGTAGAAGACTCCAGGCACTCCTGGCAGGTAATAGACTTTCAGCATTTGCTCTTTGCCAGGTCCAATGTGACCCTGCAGGACACAGGAGAAGAGGAAATGCACCAAAGAGGGCTTGGTGGAGAGATGACTCAGATGATAGACATGCTGAGAAGACAAGACAGGTTCTCATATAAACATCAGATGTCACCACATTCTAGCTTTCTTGTATCCAAAAGCTCTAATCTCCTACACCAGGATGCAGTGTGTCCTTCAGAAGGCTCACAAGGCTGTACTCCTGCAATGCAGCCTGCCCTCTGCTCAGCATGACTACAGCTCTTCTGCTGATGGGGGTTAGCCTCTGCTATCAAAAGCCACACAGAATAAACAAAGACTCTTTTACCAGCCACTATGGAAGATGAGTGAAGAGCTTGTGCTCTCAGCAGGGCCAGCAGCTCCTGTCAAGCACACCAGTGGTTCCCAGGCTGGTGTAGAAGGGTCTGAGCCTTTATTAATGATCCCAACCAAACATCTGCCTGTGTAGTGACTCCAAGGATGTAGGAGTCTATCCAGAAAGCCATTTGGCTATTTAGCTTCCTCTTCTGATTGCAGAAGGGGATAAAGATAGGAATACTGCTTCAGTTCAGACAGCCAGTTCAGGACTGAGAAGTTGGGATGCTGCAAACTCTTCTCGTTGCCATTCCAGCCTTGCTCCTCCCTGGCCCCCTTACTGCCCAAAGCTGAGCAGAAAAAAGCAAAAGCAGAGCAGCAAAGCTGGAGGAGTCAGAGATCAGCACAGGGGCAGTAACAATTTCTGGAAAAGAAGCTTCATTCCCAAGCAAGAGAGTATTTAAGTGCTGCTTAGTGCTGGCAGAGGCAGGCAGGGTTTGTTACAGGCAGGGAAAAGGAATAAGTCCTTTCTGATCACACAACCTAGGTAAGGAGACCCTCCTAAGAACCAGCACTGTCTAGCTCCAATGCCATACAACCGAGAGCTCAGCAGCTGGTGTCTGAAGAGCTCCCATAGCACCTCATGCTTACTGCTAGTGGTTGCTGTATGACAGCAGAGCCACCTGCCAGCCAAGGCCATTAAGGGTGTCTATTAGGACTGTACTTGCTTCACCTTCTCTGCCCCAAGCAGCAATTGCTCACAGCCCTGTCTTTCCTAGCTTATGTTTGGTGTTTTTCCTTTCCCCCTTTTTTCCCTATAACCCTCTCCTGGCAGCCTGACGCAGGGCCAGGGTTAATCCCTTATGGTACTCACTGTGCTGGGCACCACCACGGGCACACCAGGCAGAGGGCTGGCTGCAGAGGCTGTGCTCGGGCTCAGCACCACAAAGGTGAATCCCAGCTTCCCGCTGTTGTGCAGAGTGACCTCTGCTTTGATGACCTCATTAAACATCTGAAAAGATGACAGAGGAACTGGAAGTTACAGACACAGGTTTGCTGCTGGGAATCTCCTTCTTCTTTCACTGCGTTCAAAGTAAATGAAGACAGCACAGAAGCAGGGAGTGCAGAGGAGAAATGGACACTTGACTCTCCTGGGTTAACCTGGAGAATTGGCAGCAACAGGGTACCTCTTAGCCCTACATAAGAACAGAAGGTTATAGAAGCATGCAGAGGTGCAGTAACAACCGTGTAAAGATCAGTAATAAACAAACAAGAGGGCACAAGCCCTCTGCACTTGAGGGTGTCATCTAGCAGCCAGCTGAAACAAAGAAGGAGGCATCAAAACATTTCAGAAGAAAAGGCACCTGCACACAAGTATTTGTAAGCAAAATACAAGCAAAAAGGGACACAGACAGGGCAACACATACAGGGCCAACAGCTGGAAATATCTGTGTGGTTTTCAATTGAAAAGAAGTAAAGTGGGGATTGGTCTGGGACATTCTCTCCACCTACAGTGACTGGAAGCCAAGTTAACTTCCTCCCTCATTTATTTTGTTGATTAATCAAGAGCATTAAAAGACAGCATCTCCTTGGACCTCAGGCTTTAGGAGTGGATCAGCAAATGGATGTCTGAGGGACATGTCCCTCTGGAAATCACCACTGAGATCTTGCTTGTCCCAAGTGGCAGCATCAATTACCCTGAAGAGGAAGAATTCCCAACTTTATCGCTGGAGTGGCAATGGCCATTAAAAAAAACAGCTAGGAGGCAGGGCATATCACTCAGAAGTTGGACTTCCAAGCCACAGGGGAGAGAGCCCTAGACCTATGTGGGCAGGAACTCACAAGTGACAGTTTTGAGACAAGGACCTCTGCCAAGAGAAGCATGTGGTACCTGGAGCCCGCAGTCGATCTCTGTGATGTCCAGGAAGTAGCTGATGAGCGAAGCCTCCCCACTCAGCACCACCTCATAGCTTGGGCCTCCCTCCACCCTGCAGAGTGCCGTGACACGGGTGATGATGTTCGCGTGGCCAAAGAAGGTGAACATGACCTGCTGGCTCTCACCTGGCTGCAGCTCACCGTACAGTGGCAGGACATCAAAAACCTGGAGGCAGGGCAGGAGAGACTGAGATGTCAAGCATGGGTTAGCTGGTGCAGAAGAGTAGCCATGGCATAGAGCAAAGTACAGACATGGCTGGGGTGGCCTCTTCCTCAGACACAGGCAAAAATCATCCTAATCTCAGCCTGCATCCATTCCACTTAAAATGGAGGGACCAGGAGAAAAATCTTCTTGCATACTCACTAATGAATACATTAATTAATACACTACATTAAAATAATATGTGATGTTCTGCTGCAGAACTTGCCTTTAAAAACACTTTTTACTGCCTTCAGAAAACCACAACGCTGGGAGGTGAGTGTCCGTGGAGCTGGGGGTTGGATCCAGCCCAGCTCATCTGACTCCTGGTGCTTTCCAATCTCTCTGATCTGTGTCCTGCTCTCTCAAGATGCTACAGCAAAAGCTACTGCAGAAATTTCCTACTGCCCACTTGATGAGTAACAAGATGAATAATGCCTTCCATAGGTGCTACATAGGAGGTGCCCTACAACACATCCCACATGGCCTCTCCAATAACCTCAGCAGTGCCATGCAATGCACCTGGATGGATGTGAGGCCACTCTGCGAGCACTGCGGAGGGCCACCAGTGTGAGTGATGGCTGCATCACTGCTTGTCACACTAGAAACATGAAAGCAAGACGGATTCCCACTTACCTCCTCCACTCCCAAGGCAAGGGGCTCTGTCTCCATGAACTGGACCAATTCCTTGATCTCTTCTGGTCTCGGAGTATCCGCAGCACCTTCCATTTCCTCAGCAGTGGATGGCAACAGCTGGAAAACAAGCATCATGGGCTGCAGCACGCAGCTGGCTGGTCTGAATAAGATCACTCTGCTGCAGGCTCCACCACCCCATCAAGCCAGGTGCAGCTGAGATGGGACCTAGGTGAAAATCAAGTATGGGTATGTCCATGCCATCAGTTGAGTGTAGGTCCAAGCCCATCCACAGATAAGACATGGGCTCCACCTATACTTCCTACATGCAAACTCACATGAGAAAGCTAGGTGTACCCAGCGCTCAGTCCTGGAAGAGACCTCAAGGGCATTTTGCACCATTGTGCCAGCCCAGTTTCACTCACTCCTGCCGAAGGAACACACCCAAAAACCCCAGAGCTGGACAGGTTAGCTTCTCCATGACAAAAACAGGAACATAAGTGCAAGTGAGAAGTATCAAACCCAGGAAAATAAGGCCTTAGGAAGTGCTTGGCACAACTATCCAATTTCAGATGGTGCTTAAGTTTCATCATGCTGGAGAACTGACGATCTCCAAAGGGTCATTCTTCTCAAATGACACCTTCCTGAAGAAGACAGAGATGCTTCTGTGTCTTGCAGTCCTTGAGAGCTGGTTTTTAACCTCAGAGGTGCCACCTTTCAAAAGGAACCTTGTCCCTGGGCTTCTGCCCTCTATTTATAAGCAAGGGCTTTGTGATTCTCTTATAGTCGAAGAATATTTGCTTCTTCAGTAAAGAAGTGCTTTGTGCTGGGGCCTTGACATCAGCAGAGTCTGCAAGAATATTTACAGGACATCCTTAGACCTAATCAAAGGCTACATCTCCCCAAGTAGATAAAGCACTGGGGAGAGGTGAGTCTTCTCATGCTTCAATGCTCTGTCATCTCTACAGTTTCAAACCTAGCAAAGCTTTACTAAGTATATATTCCCAAAGATGGTAACCCACATCTTTTCCAGACCTATGGTCTCCCATCTCCCCAAGGAGGTTATATGGATATTGCCTTGATACAGTTGACATAAAGAGAAGAAGAAGCTGCAATCCAGATGTATCCTTTGAAGCGATTTCAGATCCTACTCAGCCATATCCACTTGAATTTCCCTGGTTTATTTGTGCATACATGGCAACAAAGCAGGAAACAGAGATGATGTCATGCTTCTATCTGAAAACAGTCAGCCACACTATTCTTTACATCTACAGGGTACACGGGAGCTACGAATATGTATATGACTAATGCAATAGTGAAAGTATATAAACCTGTAACAAACAACGAGTGCGCCGCTGGCTACAGTCATGCGCCCAGTGCTGTTGCTTTTGCTTTATTGATTTTGTCCCTCAATAAAACCCTGTTATCTTGATTAGAGGTGTGAGCTCGTATTTCACACTGGGTCTCAGGTGAACACAAAGACGTGAAAATGGGTGGCTCTCCCTGGGGGTGAGAAGATGGGACATGGAGATTAGTACATGGCACAGCTTGACAGAGGAAGGAAACTGGACGCCTTCATATCCCAATGCAGACAAAGGCCCATTTTATATTGTAAAAGCAAAAAAAAAAAAAAAGGCAAAAAAACCCAACCCCACCTCAAACTCAACACAGGTCAGTAGGATCTGAGTGGGCTTCTCCAAGCAAAACTGTTCTGCTAATTTCTCCTCCCTTGAAGACCCATGCCCAGCCTTTGGGCCTGCTGCTCAGCCTGCTCTCAGAGCAGCAAAAGGGAGGTTGGAACAAGCACAACTCTTGGAAGGGAAGCTGGGGGATGCAGCGCAAGTGAGAGGTGTACAAGAAAATCTACCTTTGCTTCCAGGGAGTCTTTTGCATGTGCTGGCTCTTGGGCAGGATCTCCCACTGCTCCCAGGGCTTCAGCTGGCTCCTCTACGCTTCCACTCCTGCAGCTGCCCTCTGAAGATGCTGAGTGCTCTGAGGAGGTTCCTTTCTCCTTCAGTGGTTGGGGTTCAATGAAAGATTTAGATGTTGGAGGGCTGTACCTGGAAAAATAACATAACTTCGATCATGGACATGCAGTGGGAGGTAAGGAAGCCTGCATGAGCAGCTCCTTGGCAGGATATGGTCCCTGTGGGCACTGGAGGTGTGAGTTCAGTAATGAGTCTGACCCAGGAGCTCCAAAACCAGGATGGAGTGGGCCAGCACTTGAGATGCCTGGGGGTGATGCTGGTATAGCAGTGGTGCGGGCAGCTGGCAGCTGGTTGCTGTAAGGAACTAAAAAGGACAGAGCTGAATGCCTTATGGGGAGGCAGAAAGCACACTAGGAAAGAAAAAGGTGCAAAAAGGTGAGACTGAAGACACAAACGGTCAGATCCAGACAGTGATGAGCCAGTACTGACCCACCAGTGCCCTCCTAAAAGCACTCACTGCCGCAGACCATATCCAGAGACCCAAAGCAAGACAGTTTGCAGCAATACTAAGTATTTATCTTGAATATTTTCCCTGACAATCACCCACAGCTGCAGGTTAGTACAAGCAAGTTGTGATGCCCATAGCTTTTTCCAAGGGCCATCAGGCAGGAGCAGGGATAGAGCCCGCAGCCTGTTGTGGCCTGACCCCAACAGAGCCCAGTACAATGTAGGAGCACCACGGAGCCCAGCACAGGATGCGCATGCAAGGCAACACAGAAAGACACATCAGGCAGCTCCAGGCAGAAACTCACAATTAAACAGCCTTTTAATCTCAATGAGTACCAAAGCAGCAGCGACTGGTACTTTGCAGAAAGAGGCTTTGGTCATTTTTAATTAAGGTACTGCAAATCGTGACAAGGTTCAGCTCCCTGCTGTGCCACAGGTATTCCCTGGCTACAAAGCAAGAGCTCTAACTGTACCTCAAGCTAAAAAGGCAGCAGTTTTGCTGAAACCAGGCTGACACCCATGTGGCACTTACCAATGGTGCAATTACCTCCCCAGCAGTTTCTAAACACAAACTGCTGGAGGACCAATTTGGCAAATGACTGAGCAAAGCGGCTCAACAGCTCACTCATGAACAGAGCCAAGCTGATCATTTGAGCAATATCTGACAGTAAAAGTTAGATGGTTTAATGCTTTCAAACATTTCCAGGTGACCCGGGTTACATTCCCTGTTTTAAATCGCAGCGGGTGTTCACAGGAACTCTGATTCCATTTCTAATGCCACATGGAGGGACACACTCAAACCAGGTCTGCTTGTCACTGTGCCCATTTTCAAGTGTTCCTCCTGCAGTCAAACAAGGCAGATTTTCTACAACAACCTGGACTTTTCATTCCCAGCTGGGAATTCTGTGCCTTTAATGATATGCTCCCTAATAAATAATTGTCTTTAGCTTTGTAGTTTATTAGCTAAGGTTGTTCTTCATTTCTGGATTGGAGGTTCTGCTCTTCTTAACCCGCAAGGGATCCCACCTGACTTGTCCTTCCTACAACCACATGCAAGAACAAGGCTTGGCCCAGGTGAACTCTTCGGCAGCCCTCCCTCTGCCTGCTGCTGGGACCTCATTTGGACCCTAAGCAAGACCTTGGAAGCAAGTCCATGCGGAAGAACGAAGCAGGGCTGGAGGAGAGGATCATTCACTTGCCCCTGCAAAGCATGGCCCATCTATGGTCCCACCTGTGCAACCTTTGCTCCTCTCAGCTGAGGTACCTTAATGCCTCTTGGGGTGCACTGATGGGTGACCAAATTGCTCAACACCTCTAGCAGCCACTAACTTGGGTATCTGCATCAGAATCATAACCACAGAATACCAGGTTTGAAGGGACCTCAATGATCATGCGATCCAACCTTTCTTAGCAAAGCATGACCTAGACTAAATGGTCCAGCACCTTGTCCAGCCAAATCTTAAGAGTGCCCAGTGTTGGGGAGTCCACCACTTCCCTGGGGAGATTATTCCAGTGGCTGATTGTTCTTATTGTGAAAAACTTTCCTCTAGTGTCCAGTTGGAATCTCCCCAGGAATAACTTGTGCCCATTTCCCCCTGCCTTTTTCATGTGACTCCTTGTAAAAAGGCAGTCTCCATCTTCTTTAAGACACACTTTAAGTACTGGGGCATAGTAATAGGGTCTCCCTGGGGCCTTCTTTTCTCAAGGCTGAACAGGCCTAGCTCTCTCAGCCTTTTCTCAGTTCCCCAGTCATTTTTTCATCTTTGTGGCCCTTCTCTGAAGCCTCTCAAGCCTGTCCACATCTTTTTTGTATAGCAGGGACAAAAACTGAACACAATATTCTAGGTGTGGCTTGTCAAGCACCACGCAGAGGTGCACAGGATGAAATAAATTCAGCTCAGCTGTGACAGTGGTGCTTTTGGGCAACTTGCAGCTGAATGTTACCTTTACCTGGTGACAAAGGAAATGCTTGCAGTGTAGGGGTACCAACAGGAGCACCTCAAAGCCCTCCAGCTGTGGACAAGTTCAGGGCATGGGTCTGGCTGTCATCATAGCGGCTGTCCCAAACCTGCCAGTGTGATCCATCCTCCAGGATGAAACCACAGCTGTTAGAGCGGTTTGTGATAAATACTGTGGGTTACTAACAACTCCTGGGGAGAGTTAAACCCCCAAGATGGAAAAAACCATAATTATTTATTAAATTACCTTAGTTTCATAGAATGGTTTGAGGCAACTTCACAGGACCATGGTGACTGGACAACAACAATACTTTTCACTCTAAAGTAGAAGCCCTCTGGGACTCAGTGCTAGGAGATGATGTGATTAGTGAGAAGCTGCGGAAAAGCACAAAGCAGAGCAAGGGGCTTTTTCCAGTGGCAGAAAAGTTAAAACGAACTACCAAGAAGTGTAACATGAAAAGGAAGAGAGTGAAGAATCCAAGGTGTCAATAGAAAGTTGACCCCTGGGAACAGATATCTTCCTGGCACTGAAGGAACGGTGGGTGTCTTAGAAAAGGAGAAGGAAAGGAAAGATAAGATGTTCAGCATCAGCCCAGGCTTTAGGTAGCTCTTTCTGTGATGCAAATTTGAACTTTCTGGGCATCCTCCAGTACTTTCAGGCCAAGGCTGTGAATTCAGGGAGGAAGGCAAAGAACAGAGAAGGACCTGTCCTAAACCAGATGGGCCAGAAGGCTGTGGATGTGCACCCACCAGCACAGCTGAGACAAGGAGCCTCCTGACATAAGCAGGTTCGCCTAGAGCTGAAGGGGCTGAAGCAAGGTGTTAAGCCCTCTGGGCACATCTCACCCAACTCAGACACCCCTCAGGTAAGAAAAAATGCCTCCAGGAATTAACAGAGGGAATTTAATGGGAGCACAGGTGGACTGACACCAGGGAGAGAGGAGTCCTTACTGCTAATGAGCCAACAAAGGGGCTATGCCAAACTCTCTGGAGCAGAGGCTGCCATCCTGATAAGATATTCAGGACCCTCCACTGCCAATGATGCAGCTGAGTTGGGTGACTCGGCACCTACCAAAGAATGAGCACCTGCAGGTTCAGGACCAGCAAAGCCAATTCAAGCAGAGTTAGGGCAAGTAAAAGCTGAAACTGAATTAGCATTTACATTTCCAAAACCCTAACTTGGTTCTAATAAAAAAGAAGAGTAAAGATAAACAGGCAACCGGCCAACAGGTGGCCCCAGGGGAAATTAATTCCACACAGGCTTCACTGTAATGTGTTTGTTTCTCTGCTTTTAAAAAATATATGCATTGTTCTATCACCAAAATTAGATTTTCCCTTTTGCTTGTAATTAAACCCTCATCTAATTTACCAGGAGACAGCAGAGGACTCCCAAGCAGAGCTTACAGCCCTGCTCACTTCCCTCCACCTGCTTTTTCAGATTCAACTCTGCATTTTAGGGTGTGTTCTTGAAGTTGCCATGCATCAAGAAGGGCCACACTAAAGACCTGTGAGTTGGTAAGACCCCAGTTCCCCAGTCTTCTCACCCAGGCCCTCCTCATAGCCATAGCTACTTTTCAGCTCCAAACAGGTCCTTTTCCCTAAACAAAACTGTTTCTTGATGATCTCTATTATTTGTAACAGCAACACTTCGCTCAGTTTCCTTGGGCCTTATGGAAAAACCATTTGCTACCATAATGAAAACTGCTAAGACTAGACTTTTGCACTATGCAGAGAGGCCACAGTGGGAGGAACCACTAGAAATGTGTTTATAGATGTGCTTCAGCATGACTGCAAGATTGTTCTTGGGCTTGGAAACCACATACTAGTGCTGAATGGTCCTGCTTCCCAGGGAATGTTCAGACAAACACTTCCACCAGCATCTACAGCTGTACCTAAAGATGTAGCAGAACCTGCCATTTCACTGTAAACTGCTATATAGCTCTTTTGTGAATGTAATGTGCATCTTAACAGACAAAAACTCAGGCCAAGAAGGTCTGAGAAAGCAGCCTTCCACACCAGCTTTCCTTCCCCCAGGAACCAGTACAGGGGCTACAGCAAAGCAGAGCAAGAGACTGGGACAGCAGCATATAGTTCTGGTGGCCATGCCTATGTAGGATCTTAGTACGAAATAACAACAAATAGGGTTGGCAGGGAAAGAAAAGAGGTCATGTTTTATCTCTGCTTGTCCAAGCACCTAAACATGGCTTTGTAGCTCCAGAGATAAAGCAGAAGAGCTATGCGAAAAGTGTTAGCAGTGCCTTACCTTCCCAGCGTGGCTGGAGAACAGTGTCTCCCTTCCAGCATCGAACTAGTGGAGATTACCTATTCCCTCAGCCTGACCACAGTTGGTAAGTGTTGTTTCCACAAGGGAAAATTGAAAACAGTTTGCCAGATCAGGCAAATGGCCTTGGTGTTTGCAAACTAGAAACAGGATACTAGGAAGAACAGCTTCAAGGAGAGGGCAAAGGTGCACATACCTAATGAGGTTCCTATGGCTGTCTGTCAGGAATGACCAGTGGTACTGCACAAGAAGCGGGCTGCAGTTGGTCATCTTGACATAACGCACATCTTCGGTGTCGTTCAAGATGCAGCCAAAGTCCAGGGCTGTGGTCTGGATAAGGAGATTTGGGAAGTAGACTTCTCCCCGAACAGTGACCTGCTCCTGATGAGGATGCTCGAGAAAACGTATCTTCAGAGACTTCTCTACTACCCGGCTACTCAAATCCTCCCCATAAGCAGGGTTAAATCTGATGCAGAGATGAAGCTCCTCCCCTGTCCCCAGCTTCACTGGCTGCAAGGAGATAGAGTGTTAATCACCAGTATGATGAAATCCCAACGTCTGATAGCATGAAAAAGGCAAATGCGCAATGTGTGACCCCAGTGTGGCCTTCTCATTTCACCCTTCCACAGTGAGTGTCTGACTGCAACCACCACACTTTTGTCTGAAACTATCTATCTCAGGGTCACATTCCTGAGATATAAACACTGTTCTCCTGAATTCTGATTTAGCTCAAGCCAGTCTACTGCAGACTCTACAGAATACAATTCTGTGCTAGAGGACCTCCCAACAGAAACGCATCACCATGTTCTTCCCTCTTCAAACCCCACCAGCAGGAAGGTCCACAGCTGCTCACCTGAGCGTCTGCAGGGAGGGGCTGCTGGTCTGCATTGCAGATAGAGAAGGGCTGTCCTAAGGACAGGATCATGCTGACAGGCAGTGACGAGATGTTTTTTAAAGAAAAAGGCTTGTACTGCAGAGTAAGGACATCACTGGGTTGCTACAGAAACAGGAGACAAGAAAAAAATACTGAACTCAGGCCATGGATCTCTTTCTCCTTCAGATGCATTTGAAATTTTTTGACCCCAAAAAGGTACACATCTCTATTTACTATTTTTATTAGTTTCTATCCTTTCAGAAGGTTTTTTCTTTAAGTATATTAGATGCTTTTCATGTTTAGAAGCCAGAGCATCCTCCAGGTGACAGGGAAACAGTCTTTTGTACAGATGAGAGAGTAGGACCTGTACAGGAGGCAGTTTCTTGAACAAGATCAAAACCAGAAAGTGAACTCAGTCTGTCTCCAGTTTTATATCCTCTCTTGGCCAGAATGGCACAAGATGATTTTCACTCACATATGGTCATTTCTGTCAACCTTATCAGATCCAGTAGCCTCATAAAAGCAGTGATGCTACCCAGAGGAGAAAAGCAAGAAGGATTTGCTTGCAGGATTTGCTCTCCATAGTGGAGAATCTGCAGCAGCCTGAGGTTAGCTTTGGAACTGAAGTGTACACACAGCCAGCTAGAAACCTCAACAGTCTGCTTGCAACCTACTGCCCCTGCTACAGTGACATGGTGTCTGTAGTCTCAAAGCTATGCTCAGCCTAAGCTATTTCTTCCTGTTTATGCATTGTTCCGGGCTTCCTGCATGGTTTCTATAAACTAGAAAGTGTTTAGGAAACTAGTTATGGATGTACAGATATCCAGCAGCTGCAGTGTCACAGCACTCAATAAATCAGAGCATAATAACGGTGCCCATAACCCAGAGGTAGATGGATCATAACCATCCTCTGTTAATTGCTTTTGACAGGCTGAGAAAGTTGGGACTGTTCAGCCTGGAGAAGAGAAGGCTGTGTGGTGACCTCACAGCAGCTTTCTAGTATCTGAAGGGGATCTATAAGGATGCTGGGGAGGGACTCTTCATTAGGGACTGTAGTGATAGGACAAGGGGTAATGGGTTAAAACTTAAAC
>WYDI02038295.1:2213-16993 GCA_009867235.2 Psittacus erithacus | reverse complement strand
ATCCCTGGCAGTGTTCAAGGCCAGGTTGGATGGGGCTTGGAGCAGCCTGCTCTAGTGGAAGGTGTCCCTGCCCGTGGAAGGTGTCCCTGCCTGTGGCAGGGATTGGAACTGAATGAGCTTTAAGGTCCCTTCCAATCCAAACCATTCTGTGATTCTATGATAACACATTAGTGATGGATCTCAAATGAAATTAGCATAGAATTATAGAATCATAGAATAGTTTGGGTTGGAACGGACCTTAAGATCATCCAGTTCCAACCCCCCTGCATGGGCAGGGACACCTCACACTAAACCATGCCTTCCAAGGCTCTGTCCAAAATGGCCTTGAACACCGCCAGGGATGGAGCATTCACAACTTCCCTGGGCAGCCCATTCCAGTGCCTAACCACCCTTACAGTAAAGAACTTCTTCCTTAGATCCAATCTAAACTTCTCCTGTTTCAGTTTTAACCAGTTACCCCTTGTCCTATCACTACAGTCCCTAATAAATAGTCTCTCTCCAGCATCCCTATAGCCCCCCTTCAGATACTGGAAGGCTGTTATGAGGTCTCCTCGCAGCTTCTCTTCTCCAGGCTGAACAGCCCCAACTCTCTCAGCCTGTCCTCATACAAGAGGTGCTCCAGCTCCTGATCATCCTCGTGGCCTCCTCTGGACTTGTTCCAACAGTTCCATGTCCTTTTTATGTTGAGGACCCCAGAACTGCACACAATACATAGTGGTTTACAACAGCTTATGGTTTCATGAATATTTCTTCAATAGAAAATAAAAATAAATCCCCAAGGGGAAGATTTCTACATTTCATGTCTGTATTTTCTCTGTACGTAATGTGCTTGTGACTATACAGACAGCTGTAACGAAATTAAAACCAGAATTACATTAGCTAGAATTAAATCTACAACCAAACTGGGATCAGGGCTAAACATCTTGCGTAAGATAGAATTAATAGTAGCATTATTATTAGCTTTAATTAAAGCAACATTTAAAGCAAAGAGCAGCAGGTTTTCCTCATGGGCCCTGCCAGTTAAATGCTAGACTAAATAATACTTTGTTTGGGCATCTTTCAGTTCTTCCTTCTGTCCAAAGAATGCAAGTGGGTTAGTACAGCTTTCCTATTAAATGCAATTTGGACTGAAGTCAAATGGCTATTTTAATTTGAAGGTATTTAAAGGTCTGAAGGTGACTTTAGAGAACACAATTAAGAGCATAATTGCAAAGAAACATACAAGAAGTAAGTGTGGGAGCATGAAATTCTAAATGACCTAAATAGTGTAAAATAGTATGATGGGAAATACGGGTAGAACGAATGTCTTGGATGGGATAGGAATTCAGCTCCAGGAATGCAGTTTTGGCAGTAGTGTCCCAAACAGAGAATGCTATTTCTGGTGAAATGCTCTGAACTCTGGGTCATGAATTAAACTCAGGTAATTTATGTTTGGCTCATAAATAGTGGCAGTGCAAAATCCAAGCAGAAATGGAGCAGAATATATTGCTGTAAATTCTGTAGCTATTGAGACTTGTCAAGTTTTGTGCCTCTGATGCCAGGTAATGCCTAAAACAAATTCAAGCCAAGGAACACATAGCAAGCCCTTCAAAGCCGCCAACTCAAAGACCTTTAGGAAATCCAGTTTCAAACAGCATATTAAGAGAGGTTTGACAAGATAACTTCTCAAACTCTGATCTTTATTTATTAGCTGTTTCTTACCAGCCTGAAAGAAAGGCAAACGTCTTGATATTTTGAAATTGCGTGGCAAGCGTTCATTTTATAGAAACTCTGATCTTTAGGAAATGCCAATACTATTCCATTTCCTGATTTCTCATTCTTTTTCTCTCTCGGTATTTAATACCAGTCTGCTGCGAAGCTCTTCCAAGCCAGTGTCAGTTCCAAGGCTTGGCTGCCTGAGGCTCACAGAGCTTCAGCTTTCTCACCACCAGCTATCTTCCAGGTGCCTTTAAGCATGATTTCTGCTAAAAAACTAGCTACAGAAGAAATATACCTTCATGTTCTAATCAGAGTTAGGTCTGATGATGTTTCGATAACGTTTCACTCCCCAGCAGGGGCAGGTCAGTTGGACTTCTTCATGGGGAGGTGCAGCCAAAGAAGAAACCTCCATTAGGCAGCAAGATGGATCCCTTTGGGGTTTGGTGAGATCAACTCAGACAAGTCTAGGCCCATTAGGGCAAATGTGGGAGAAACCTCTCTCCTAAATACCCAGAGTGGTGGAGCTCCTTCTTTGGTATAAAGCATCGCAGAGCCTGCCATGATGTTTTCTTTGAATGTCTCTGGGGAAAGGCAGCTTTTCTCACAGTAGTATGTATCTGTTTCAGGCCATACTTCAAAGTCCAGCCTGGCTTTTTGGTGTTTGCTTGGTTCCTTTTAAATAGGAACTATCTGAAGGCCTAAAAATCTGGTGCTTAAAGAACTATACAAGCTGCCTAGAGCTCTGAAGAGTTTCTTTATAGTTCCTGTGTGTGATGAATCAATGTGGAAGAAATGACCCTTCCTCTGCCTCCTCATGCAAACGACTCTCAAACCCCTTATTTTTCTCCAGGAAGTCATGGTGAGAACTCTTAAGTAGCACATCTCCAGCCGGACAGCTCTTCTTTATTCCTGTTTGTGGTTCAAGGTGTCTTTTTCTTAATAAGCACTTACTACTAAAACACTGATGGTTTAACAATCCACAGCTTCCAAGGAAATGCTTACCAGCATTCAGAGCTGGAAAATAACTCAGAGGATGGCACATGCTTGGTGAAAGGATTAATAAATCACCACACTGAGAGCTGGGAATTCAGCCTGACACTGTCACTAAGGATTATTTTGTATATTTAGTGCTCTTAATTGCTTTTTCTCCCCCTTGTTGGGCTCTGGGATAGGCACAAACTGAACTAGATTTCTTCTTGATTTACATTTCAATACAGGTCTTTACAGCAGGCTCTTGTATACTGAGTCAACCAGATTACCTGATTGAACTGGCAAACACAGGGGGTATGGGGTGACACCTGCTCTCACTTCTATCATGGCAAAAGTGGAATGTTTCTGCGGAATAAAGCTGTGAACAATGCCAGCCTAGCCCTGCTATTCCACTTTTCTTGGAATCCTTCCATCTGTTTCTCTGAAAATGAAAGTCTGTTTTTACTCCTGCCACCTGCTATTTCCACATGAAAGAGCTGTTTTGTTACAATGAAAGTACCATTTCTCCCAAGGGCAAACTAAGGACATTTCATGGCACTGATCTTCCTGAAATCTCAGTAACCAAATTCAATCTGTTACTGGATAGGATCTACTTTTCCACAGAGCTGTAAAGCCTTTCAGGAAAATCTCAAGTTCTGTCTGTGGGTATTTACAAAACAAAATGTCATCTCCCTGCCGAGCTGTAAGAGAGTCTGATCTGGCAAAACAAAGAGAATCCAAAACCAAGATTCACTTTAGCTTTGATGCATATTTAGTGATTAGGACTTGAAACCAGGCTATGATTTCCAGGCACAGACCATGTTTTTATCCCAGGCATAAGTGAAGAACACTGTGACCAAGGAGTTTCTTCATGGTGGCCTGAGGTTCATTCTTTGTGCGAGCTGGCTTTGTGCAGATTCACTTGTGCTTTTCAGGAAACGATTTAAACTGCCCTTTGACTCTAGGCAAAACTCCCCACATTAGTCATCTTTGACATCCGCCTTTTATCACTTCTCCTGGCAGCCTGGCATTCCCCTTGCCTGAGATACACTCTTCCCTCTGCCCAGGGTTAATAGGTGTCATCAGGATGAGAAGGCTGCATTGAAGGCTGAAGAGAAGATATAGCTGGATTTTTGATCAAATTCCCAGGAAGTCAGTAATTGTCACCAGGTCTCTGGCCAGGATGCTACAGGTCATCTGAGACTATACCAGAATGGAGTGCAGAATATATCAGGAGTGTTGCTTCTTTTTTGACTCCTTTAGGTTCTTGTCCAAGGTGAATACTACAGAAATAAGGATTGGGGTCCATAACAGCCTGAGGCTTTCTTGAAAATCCCAACTGATACTTCCGTATACATATTAAAGATCTGCGTGCTTCTGCAAAACATCTTTATTTCAGGCCTGATTCATTTATCAAATATCCAGAGCTCAGCCAAAGGCCAGGACATGGGAATGTGTTAATGCATTTACCCTCAGATTGCCAAAACATCGTCTAATTATCCATGTTAACGCCAGCTGCTTTGGAACACAAAAATCCCTTAATATAGTGTGGTAAAGAAATGATGAAACCAGCAGAAGATGGCTCCCCAAGCTGGGGGATCCTGAGCTGCAAAGGGATAACACATGCATCATAAATTCATACCTAAATATTTTGCAAACATAAATGTATCAGGGAATGAAGTCATCTGCAGTTGTGGTCCCGGGAGCTGAGACAGAGTGTGTCTTTCTGTTTCAAATCCGTTTTCTGCCAGATTTGTAGGAAGCTTTGCAGAGCTGCATGAGCCCTGGAACTACGAGCGCTACCAGCCACTAGATGTCCCAGAGCTGCGCTCAAACCTGCAACCCACCAGCAGGAGGAAAGGCAGAGCCAGTGGCGCAGGAGACGGGGTATCTTTTATCAGACTGATCTGGCTGGAAAACAGAGAGCAGCTTCTCTAGGCCGTGTAGCTGTGATGGTGCAAGGAAATAAGGAATCTGGGCAGATAGATCTGAAAAAGAACTTCTACATCCCAAAGTTGGTCTTGCTTTATTCTTAAACCGGGGTACAGCAACACTGCTACCCCACCAGGAAAGCAAAGTGAGATGCGTAAGCCAACATTTCAGCAGTAGTAAGCTCCTCAGAATAACAATATGGAAGAGCAGAATAAAGGCAAGTATTTCTGCACTTGTCAGGCTGGTGTAGCCATGTGATCTGTGTGTGGTGTGGCATAGAAAGGTGCAATGTTACATTGCTTTTCTTTTCCTGTTCCTCATTTGTGGTTTAGTGGCTTTGCTCAGCAAGCTGCAGTGATGCAAGTTTCCATGCACACACAGTGCTTCTCCCTTCATTTAATTGCTTTGCCACAGTATTCAGCAGGTTTTGTGATTCTGCGTGCAACCCAGGAGGAAGATGTGAACAGCTCACTAAGAGGAAAGAAACAGAAAATGGCTCAAGTGCAGCTTGTGATCCTTCCACCTAGAAGCATTTTAGAAACAAACACCTTTCTAACACTCTGATACTCACAGGGCCTCTCTCAGCCCATGTTTAACCTCCTTGCATCTCCCATTCTTGGCTCGCTCTTCTCTGTACAACCTTTATGATGATCAACCATATCTTGGCTTATATGAAGCCTTCTGCTATGCTGGACTATTGTACCAGGGCTCCCATAATTTCTTTTCTCTATTTTTTCCTGCACATGGGCTGTGCTCTTGCATGATACATCTGATACAAGCCAAGCAAAACAGCTTTGCTGGACACACAGAGTGAGTCAGTACTGAGTGAGCACAGCAGGTCCTTCCTTTCTGGGGTCTGCTGGACCCTGGGACTGCTCTGGATGTACCCCTAACACGTGGTTGGGATTTTGGGAGGCTCAGAGAAAAGCCTCAAGAACCTCCTGCTCCTCTTCTTGATCGAAGTGCACTCCTACACATAGAATCGATTATTAGGGAAACCAGGAGATCTGTGTTCCTGTGACGTACCCAAATCTGCCTCTTCCTTGGATCTTCCAAACTCATTTGCCATTCAGTTGCTATTTCTTCTCTGTCAGAGCGGTAATTCAATAACGCATACCAGGAACCAGCCAGCATGTCCAATAAGGGAACAGAAGCACTTTAATGTCATTCATGACCAGTAACAACTAAGCAACAGAGCTAATTTTTTGGCATCCATTCCTCGAGTAAGGACTCAGGGAAAAAACCCAACATATTCTTGATTAGATTTGAAGGAAGTAGAAGAGTCTGCAACCTACTTACAGACAGAAAGGAAGGCAAATTAATCCAGGACATCATTTGTGTATGTGACCCACTGCATTGATGGATGGAGAGGGAGAAAGGATCATGTCCTGCAATGTGGTGCTGCCACTTGCCTCCTCCAAGCTATTCCTACTGGAAGATATTAAAAATTTCAGGAGACAAGGCTGGATGTGAGAGTATAAGGTTCTTGACGTACTTTGATCTTGTTTCCTTCCCCTTGAATACATCAGCTACTAAACAGAGTGAGATAGAAGTGGTTATCTAAAGGGAGTTTAGAGGCCGGAAGGTTATATGGGGGCATTTGCTCTCCATTCTGGTGCAGATTGGGTGGTGTCATTTGTGCTCAGCAGGTCTGGAGGATGAATGAGAGAGGACTAATAAGAACGTCAGGAAAAAAACATCTATTAATGCTCTTGCCTTGGCAGAAAAATCCATCGTGTCCTTCTCCTGTTCCTTCTACTTACAACTCAGCGACATTTTTAGCTTCGTCATTTCATCAAGCCTGTGAGATAAATCACTGCCCAGTGAGGGAAATGAGCTCAGCAACATTTATAACAGTGTGGGGTCTCATGGAATCTTAATTTAATGACTACCATTCCCATGACCATCATTAGCTGTCATATCTACCATCAGTTATGGCCTGCTTGCTCTGGGTTTTACCCCAGAACACGGAAATAAGATATTCCTCACCAGAGGGAGCACACAGTGATGCAGCAGTCCCCCAGAATGGTAGGGACCCATCACTCCCTGTTCAGTTGCGTGGTGGCAGACTCCCCTGGTCCTGGGCAGAAGCCCCACCGACCAACAAGCCTCTTGACTGCAAGGAAGCAAAGATAAAGCGTTTGATGCCGGCTCTGTGCGGTGATGGGGAGCAGAGCGCTCAGAAAGGGAGAGCTGGCTTTGACAGAAAGCTGAGCTCCTGCGTGGTGGGACACGGCTGTCAGGAAGCCTGGCCAAATGTCTCAGCGAGCTGGTGACGTGGCGCTGCCTCGCCACCATCTGCTGCCAGCCGTCCCCAGGCACAGCCTGAGCACGGAGCTGCTCTGCAAAGCAAGGCTGCAAATCAGCTTGATGAGAAGGAGGCCGGTAACAAATCTCACCCCACGCAGGGGGAGCGAGTGTGCTCCGGGAGATGTGGCAGGTGAACTGCACAGCATCCTGTGGGCACTGGGCCACAAGTGGCTCTCGCAGTCAAAGCCAAGGGCTGCTGAGCACCCAGCACCCAGCATTCACACACCACCATCTCCCTGGGGCGAAACGGTTCCATCTTCTGTGGCTTTCTCACTGCCAGCAAGGGGTCTATCAAACTGCTGATTCCTCTGTGGGCCTTGCTCATCTTCTGCAGCCCAGACACCCTTGGCTTTCACATGAGATGCTGCAGGTCTGAGTCTGCCTCCCAGTCACAACACTGGTCCCTCCCACGGGTGCACAAGAAAACTTGGAATTGGTGTTTTGTTTTCTACAGGGCCAGTCTCACACATATGTTCTATTGCCTTCTTTACTGCCCAGAACAACTCCCCTGGAGCTAGAGGAATTTGCTGTTTTAAGAGGAAACAATTACTGAGGAACACTAAGGGTGTCACAGATTTTACTCTCCCCCACCCTCTCCCTTTCCTCTCCCAGTTTTCTTGCTGTTGGAGACAGCCATCTGCTCTGCCTGCCCCAGGGCTCAGCCCTTGCAATAATAGTATCTCCAGGCAGTCCCAAGCACAGGGGAGCTGTGAGCCAGCAGAGTCTGCAAGCACCAGGATGAGGAAGCCTCATGGGAACTGAGTGAGAAAATAGCAGGCCCAGTCTAATCATCCTCTTGGAGTGTTCCCATCACTTGGGAAGCTGAGACCGGTGGCAGAGAGAGGCTGCTCTGGGTTATCACTGTTGCACATGGAGCAAACCTGTGCCAGGCAGCTTGCTTGATTCCTTGCTTGGCACCTCTCTAACACCCAGCTCAAATCCAGAAACTTTGCAAAGGAAGAATGCCAATCTTCTGGAATGCTTACAGGAAGGAAAACGTGGCTTTATAATTCAGTTCTTCCTCTCTAGTGTTTCACATTAATCAGCTGCAGCCCAGCAGCATGGTGACAACTTCAGCAAAGCCCGGAGCCATGCTGCAGCCAGCAGGAGCTGGGCAGAAGGAGCTGTCAGTGTAGGACTGCCCCTTGCCTGACCCTCTGTAAACTGCGACTAGCAGCTGCATGAGGCTGATAACATTGCATCGCTTTGTGTGCACGCCGCAAAGCAGAAGGCACCGAGCTCCAAAATGTTTCCTGTGTCAAGTCCAGTCTGGCCTTCCTGCCAGAGGGCACAGTGAGCTTCACAGTCAGGCAGCACAGGCAAAGGTGGCTTCTTGCAGCATACCGTTGAGTTCCACCATCCAGGGCATTTCTCCTGCACCCTCAGGAAACAGGGCCATGCTCCACTTTTCTCTAAGAACTACATCTCTCTCCCTGCAGTGCTGTGAGCCTTCGGCTAATGAGACAGCTCCGCTCTAGAAACTCGTAGGCAAAAAGCAAACTGTTGCCAATTTTCTGCAAGGTTCCTTTCCAGGGAGTCCAATAAAGCACAGGAATAGATCTGATTTGCTAGAAAGTAGGACTTCTTCATCCCTAGAGCTTGTTCTTATTGCCATAGAGCAAGCTGCAGCATGGTGATCCACCCGCGCCTGGGAGCGTGGTGGAAACAAGCCCAGAGGCAAGCGGAGGATCCTCAGCTCCCGCTCAGTGGTGACAGAGTTCCTGGAGTGCAGGCAAAGGGCTTGATGGCTGCTCTGTTCATAATCTCCGGGTGAATTTTAAAGCAGGGCAGACATCTTAACTCCGTTTCTCTTACCTTCCTACCAGGTGTGTGCTGTAAGTGCTGGAGATTGATCCTGTAAACAGAAAGGAAAGAAGAGGTGACATGGTGTGAGCCACAGACTTTTAAAGAGGGATCTGGAAGCTTTCTCAGCTAATAATCCAGGCTCAGTGGGGTCCTGCTGGGGATGGAGATAGCATTGCAGCCCCACACTGGTGCAGGGCACTGTGTCCAGTCCTACAGCCCATTGTGCTCCCTGGGGAAGGCAGCTACATAATCCCATGTTTACAAAATGCCCACTTAGTGCTGGAGCAGGACACACTGGGATGACTGCCTTTGCCAGGGAAATACACTTGCTCAGGGTGACAGGCTGCCTGTAGCACTGCACAGGCGTGTAGGACAGGAAATCAAGGGGAACAAATATCCTGTTCAAATACCAGAGGACAGCGTGTAATTACCTGAGCTGGGAGCCAGCCAGGACTCCAGGAGTAATACTACTGCAAGAGCAAAAGAGCTGAAAAGAGAGAGGGAAGAAAGGGGGGAGAGAGATTGGTAGGAGGAGGTTGGTACCTAAGAACCAGAAGCAGAATTTGACTCTTTTTAGGAAGGCAATAGCACAACATCTCTGCACTGTGCCCCTCACTAGGGTTTTGATCAAGCATGGATGGAGAGAGAGATGTGGTCTCCAGGATGCCTTCCACATCCTGCCTTCCCCAGCCACTCCACTGCCCTGTGGAGCTGGGATCTGTGCAGGGATGCTATGGCCCAGGTACTCCTTGTACCATCCCTCACCAGTGTGACCCAGCCATAGCCCCTCACACTGGAGTCCACAGGAGCTCTGCTGGCCTCTTTGTATTGGGTCATTCTATACCCATGCCAGTCCTGAGGTAAGTTTTTGCAGCCACACCTGAACACTGCTGGAATGTCACGTAAGGACTCGAGCCTAAACCAGCCCCAGAACCTGGTGAGGAAAATGTAGCTCGATTGCAGCAATGCACCACAAAAGACTTCAAGGACAGAGTAGGGAGTTGTAGCCTTCAGCTGGTGGCAAGAACCTGCTGTCACAGGAGGAGCATTGGGAAAACAGTGGCAGGGGCTGTGCTCGCAGAGACGGACCCAAAGTGGTTTCAGCCTTACATCTGTGACCTTCCTCAGAGCTGGATGAAACCTGCTGAATTCACACTTCTCCAGATACTTCAAAGCTGTCAAGCAGCAAGTCAGGCTGTGTTCTTTAACAGCGCTGGGCTCATGTGTGCATCTGGAAAGTGGCACCGCAGGTCTCAACCAGGATGAAAACCTTCATGTTTTCTAAGGGAGGCAGTGCTGGGGTCTCTGCTGAGGAGCTTTCTCAAGTTGGGCCAAGCCCTCCTGGCTCAGTTTTGTGCCTGTACTGAAGGAATCTGGATGAACACAGGATTATGATGTGCCATTTTCTCAGAACTTTGCTGTGTTCCTTCGGCTGGTTCATGCCAGGCTTCAGTGCCCCAAATCTCTACTGAGAGCAGCCTTGCAGACCAGGCCTCTTCATGGAGGAGACCCTCACCCTGGTCCCATCAACCATAGATGGTTTTCCAAAGAGCTCATTCTGTTTGGTGCTGCCAGACCTATCTACAATCCCTTAGGCCCAGTTGAGCTGCTGGCTTTGGCTGAGACATAGGACCAGAGCCATGGCCGGCAGCGCCCAAGGCAGGCAGGCAACTGGCTGGCTACTTGGGATGTGCGTTAGGATCCAGGACTTATTATGAGTCCTGAACTTCTGTATCTCCCACGGGATTTTACAGCTGGTGTTGAATCAATTCAAAGCCATCTCAGTCTCTGGAGCTATGTTTTGGTGTCCTCCGGAGCACTGGGCTATGCAGTTCCCACTGTGGAGAAGTGAGCAGCCGCCACCATCTCCTCCTTCCATCCATATCACTGCATTTCCCATCACGCTTTTCAAGAACAATTTTTCTCCTTAACCACAAGTCCCAAGTTTCAAAGTTAATTGGGGCTGGTGAGGTATAAATAGATGCTGGACCAGATGGAAACTCTGTCGTGATTTATAGCTAGCTGAGCCATCACATGTTCCACTTGTACTCTGAGCAAGGGCACTATTAATTATGGCACTGCCCAGGCAGATCGCATGGGAGGTTACAGTGATATTCAGGCTGAAAACTTAAATATAACCCGGCTGTGACGTTTTGCTGAGTGAGCAAGATGCAGATAGGACCTGCCTATTGCAGCAACACAGTTTTCAGGGCGTTTCTTCATCAAGCTCGAGGGAAACAGGGGTTTTGGAGGGCTTTGCATAGACAAAACCAACATAGTGGGTCCTTTGCAGTGACTGTTCCTTTGTGGGATCCTGCTTTTGTCCAGGCAAAGTGCAATAAAGCCGAGGGACATTCTCCCTGTGCTGAAGCTGTGTTTTCTGACTGTTCCCCAGCAGCTGCTCTGAGAAGAGCCCACATTACAGGGACCCTCTTTCTGATGTAGACAATGCCTCCTTATCCAAACAGGGAATCGGGACTGAGCTTCACTCATAAGTCTTCTCCTCCAGTAATCTCCCATCCCTGTGCCTCTGCCTGTGGGCTCAGCAATGTGCTTCTAGATCCTGAAACAGTCCTCAGAGGAAGAAAAAGGCTTGTATGAGACCCTGGGAGGGGGAGGACTAGGATAAAGTAGCAGGAGATGAGGGAGGCTGAGCCCTGACTGCAGCTGGCCTCTCCTGCCAGTTACCCTCACTGCACAAAGCAACCCAAACACTGGGAAGGGAGCACTACACATTCATGGCCTGAGGAAGGCTGCTAAAAACAAGAGAGTGTGAGCGTTCCCCACCCCACAAGCCCTGTCTCCTTCACACCACAGCTCCAGGTGGATGTGGACCATTGTCCTGCCAGCCTGGAGCTCAGCCCTGCACCACCCTGCAGGACTGCAGTCCAAGCTGACAAGAGGAGAGGAGAGGGAGGCTCCTTATTGGTGTTTCCAGAGGGATATAAGGATCAAAGGACTTGCCTGAGGTCATCTGGAAGAGCCTGGTGCTGTACCAGGTCTCTTGAGTTTCAGACCTCTTTTCATCACTGCCTGTTTCTCCTCATAGCCCACACTTAAAACATCTATTCAGTTATCCATTGTGAATTGGGATTTTGCTAATTACTGGAAGAAAATGAGGGCTAGGACAAGGGGGGTGACTATTCCCACCTTTCCCCAAGCCCTTTCTGCCTGAGGAATAGATTCCCCATCACTTAGGAAGCAGCCAGTTCAAGAACAGTTTGCAGATGTCCTGATTTTTCTGGGACCTGCTGCTCAGTGGTAAAAGACAACACGAGCCACAGCCTCCTCTTGCTTGTAGAAGGCATCGGCCCCTTGCATTCCCCACCCTGTGTAGCCTCCAGAATACATACAAGTGTCACACTACTGTCAAATACAAAGAAGTCTTTATAGAAGCTTCCCTGGGAGCTCTTTGCATCACAGACTGAATAAGATGTGCAATTACAGAGCCATGATTTAAGAACTTAAAACCCAGCTGAGCTTGATAGAAGGTATCAGACTTACAAACAATACGTAGGGAGAATTTAATCTTGCAGTGACTGCAGTTATTTGAGGGGAGAGATTGTGTTTGGGATTAAGAGCCAAATTACTGCCAAGTTTTCATTAAATCTTTATGTTTTCAGCCATACCTTATTATGTCTGTTGTGGGACAGGAGCTTGGGCTTATGATGGGCATAAATCCAAAAAATAGTTTGGATTCTTTGAAGCAGGCAAAACACAAACAAAGTGCATTTGGACATTATCTATGCTACTGACTGCTTAGAGTTCACACAGCAGCATTTCCTTACTGCATGTGGTTTTCCAGAAAGCACCAAAAGAAGCCAAAAAATACTTAATTTCCCTGATATTCCTAAAACCCCAAAAAAGCCCTGAGCACATACACACAGCCCTCCCTTCCTGCCTGCACTCACACTGGGAAGCGCATGTCTGAGCATCCCTATTTTGAACTGATCTCAGTATTAACACACTGCAGCGACACAACCTCCTTGTTACCTTAGAGCTCAGGGGACTGAAGCCCAGCTTCCCCTGTGGGATGCTGGGTGGGTGTTAATGGGCTTTGCTGGGCTCTGCAGCCCTGGCTGGAGACATGCAGTGGCTTTGCAGCAGCCAGGGGAGGTTGGGAGCAGGGACTGGGGGCTGCTGGGGGCTCACACCCAGGGCTTGGTCCTCAGGTGAATGTCTTCTATCTGATAAATTAATCCAAACACACCAACATCATGTCTTGGTGTGCAAGGACATAGCTGTGCAAGGCAAACGTCTGATTTAGTTAGCATCATCGCCATAGGGGAGTGAGCAGGGGCTTGGACAAATGCTTTTTCCCCTTGATGTCTCAAATTTAGGTGGCTTTATGCAGCTGCTTCCACAACTGACTCTGGGACCGGGAACTAAGCTTGAAGCCGAATGGAGATAGTTATCCCCAGCAACAGTGCAGCATCCCTCTCTGGCTGTGTGATGGATATTGTCATGTTATTAGAACAACACTGCCTGCAAAAATACTTGGGGAAGTAAAACTGAGCGTCTGTGGCTCGATGCAGGCAGTGCTGGCCCCTGTGTCCCCATGTAGCAGCTCCCTGCAGCTCATCCTTAGTGCCAGTCACCTGGGCACAAGTGCTTATCTTGCTAGATAATGTTTAACAAACCTGTTCATGTCCTTGCACCTCTGCAAGTGGGGTGACAAATGCAAAATGCTTTGAGATCCTCTGTGGGAAATAACTCACTCCTGTTGCCAGACCTGAGCAGTGACCATCATTTTATCTGGTATGAATGCAGGTCTGTGCCAGATGAACAAGGATATAATCACAAGTGATTAAATGAGCCACAGAGGTCAGGAGTTGGGAGTAGGAAGAAGCAGTCTGGGACAGAGAGCAAAATACTAAGCACACACTGAGATGTTTGTGGGTCAGATCCATGGCACCAGGAACACTTCAGCCTCAGCTGAGAAGAAATGCATTTGCTGCTGTTCAGGCTCCCTGCTGTATCAGTTGCTGGCTGAGGATCAAAGCTGCTCCAGATCTCCGGTGGAGTCTGGTGCTTGGTGTGGCAGCGGGAGGAGGCTGTGTCCCTGTGCCAAGCCATGACACGTCCCTGTGGGCACAGCTTCCATGCAGGCTGCAGAGACCCCGCTGGGGAACTGTCACGGCTGACACAGCAGCTGGAGAAATGGTCTGTTCCCTGTCACCTCTCACTTGTGCTGCTGGCTCACCAGCTGCTCTAGATTGGGTCACTCCCCTTGGCTCTATTTGTTGCTTTGCCCTTTCCATCCCAGTGCAATTGCTTTATTCCCACTGAGGCTCACATTGTTTCCCAAATTGAGTCAGTCTGGGCAATACCAGCTTGTGCCATGTCCCAAAGACCTTTTCCCCTTTGCAATTTCCATTGGGAGAGGACAAGAGAAAGCTGGAGCAGCACCCCTGGTATGGGCACCTGATGCTGCACCTGTTGAGAGCATCACGGGCACCGGGATGTATTAACCATTCAAGCAGTAGAGTGGTAACCTACTGCTATGAAAATGCTTTCCTTATCACTGTGGCTGTGGTCACCTGCCACTACAGGCTGACCCAGGCCACGTCCCCTTCCTGTCACACAGCTTCACAACAGCTGACAGCTACTCCTGGCCCAGCCGTGCTTGAGTGCAGCATCCTTCTAGGTCCAGCACCATCCTCCCCGCCCACTGCCCACTGCTCCAGGCAGCACAAAGGCAACAGGAGGGAAATATTCACCTAGCTCAAAGCTGGCTTCTTATTAGAGAGAAGCCTGATTCTCTCATCTGGACAAACACTTCTAATTTATGGGAAGACAAAGGGAAGGAATTTGATGTTTTCTGGCAGCCACAGTTTTCTATCAGTCTTCTATAACTTAGTCATAGAATCATAGAACAGAATAGTTCGGGTTGGAAAGGACCTTAAGGTCATCCAGTTCCAACCCCCCTGCATGGGCAGGGACACCTCACACTAAACCGTGTCACCCAAGGCTCTGTCCAAAATAGCCTTGAACACCGCCAGGGATGGAGCATTCACAACTTCCCTGGGCAATCCATTCCAGTGCCTCACCACCCTTACAGTAAA
>WYDI02038293.1:0-36600 GCA_009867235.2 Psittacus erithacus | reverse complement strand
CAAGGCCAGGTTGGACACAGGGGCTTGGAGCAAGCTGCTCCAGTGGAAGGTGTCCCTGCCCGTGGCAGGGGCTGGAAATGGATGAGCTTTAAGCTCCCCTCCAACCCAGACCGCTCCATGGCTCTACGCCAGCCGCAGCCACGACACAGCCGCACCTCCCTCCCCTGAGGGCAGCCGCGCCGTGCGGGCCCGCCCCTGCCCGCTTCCAGCGGCGCCGCTCACGGCTCCCACAGCCCCGCGCCGCCGCCGCCGCCGCCGCCATTGCCGGCGCCCCGCGCGCACCACGCCCCCAACTCCCCCTCAGCGCCGTTCCCGCGCGAAGGCGCTCGCCGCGGGAGCAACTGCGCAGGCGCAGAGCATCTTCCCTTCCGCCCCCTCCCCTCACGCACGCACGCACGCACGCACGCACGCACGCGCGCCCCGCGGCCTTCATGAGGGGGCGCGAGCGCGCCGGCCCCTCCCGGCGGGGGCCGGAAGCCCCTTGCGAGGCGGAAGCGCGTGCGCGCGGGACGTGGCCAGTAAGGAGCGGCGGGAACGGGGCGGGATGGGATGGAATGGGACGGAACAGAACGGAACGGGAGGCGAGGGAAGGAGCCTCTGCCCGGTCCCGGTCCCGCAAGGCCCCGCGGGGCCCGGGCGCTGAGCATGGGCGGTGCGCGGTGCGCGATACCCCGCGGTGCGGGCGGCTGAGGGGGGCTGAGGGGAAGGGGAGGCCCCGGCGCCGGTACCGGTGCCCCGCGGCAGCCGCCCCTCGTGTCCCTCCGGGAGGGCATCCGGGAATTAAACGCGGTTTGTGGCGGGACAGCGGGCTCGCGGAGCGGGGATCGATTCCGCAACCTGTGCTGTTAACGCGGTGTTTGTGTCCCTGCGGAGGGACAGGGTGCGGAGCGCTGGCGTCCCTTAAACCGGCGTCTGTGACCGTGTTCTGTGAGGTTCCCTCTGCAGGGAGCGGGTGCTTGCATCCGTGCCGCTTGTCTGCATCTTTATAGCAGGCGGCGTGGAGGGACGGTGGTGTCCGGGGCTGTGATTCACTCCGTGTAGGGTGGCATCTCGTTTGATTGACCCTCTGGTGTTGCTCGTCCAGAGGTGAAGACTTTGAGACTGACCAGGCCAGCTTTATCTTATCCTGGAAACTTTGTTTAGCATTGTTACCAATGGTATAGCAAAATCTGGGCGTCTGTGCTTTAGAATCTAATGAAGGCATGGCTTTTGTTTCAGGGGGTATGGAATCATTGTTAAGGAGGAAGGAATGTTTGAAGGACCACTTTTGAGCAGAGAGAAGAAACTCAGTACTGCAGAAAATGCTACCCCGAACACGGGGAATGCAGAGAGACAGGAGGAGCAGAGATGAGGGAGTTTGTGGGTGAGACTGGCCTTAAGTAGGAAATAAGGAGATGTAATTAATTGTTCTAACTGCAAATGCAAAGGGAGAGCAGATGTAACTGTTTTATAGATGAGAAAGGGCAGGCTTTGTGACACTCAATTTTGGAAGTCGGGTAGGATTCTGGGCTTATTTGACCCAAGTTTAGGAAGCACAAGCATTCCTTTAAGGTAAAATGATCCACAAAGTCAGTCTCAGTATCTGTTATTTAGGTCAAGGTGCCTCACCTGTGGTTTGGACACAGCTGTAGCACTGCAAGCATTGCTGATACCAGTATTCACCTTTCTACCTATAGATGGTGATCTACTGCTGTCATCCAGTTATGTTGTTAAAGTAACATTGATTTTACCCTTGGGAGTGGTGTTGGGTCACACCTTTCTGTGAATGCTAAATAAATATGGGTTTAGTTTGAGCAGAAAATCATGGCTGGATGTTGTTTGTTAATAAAGCAGCAGTTCAGGGCTGCTGCTGTGTGAGTTGGGTTTTGTTGCCTTATTTCTGGCAGTGGCAAGTGTATTAAACTCTCTTAAATAGGATGATGCCTCTTCTGCAAGGGAAGTCTTTGACAGTTGTACCCAGGCTCATCCACTCATCTGTAACGTATCTGTTGCTGACTGGGGAGGGAATGGTGCGGCTGCTGCTGATCTGGCAAAGTGCAGCTTTGGATTTACTGCTGCCTCCCCCTGTCAGCCCTGGAGTAGTTTCCTTTTCAGTTTTTTCTAACTCAGGCTCAAATATTTTTGATTCTCTGGGTCAAAGTTTGTGTATTTTATACTTGGGGGGGGGTTTGCTTAGGGCAGCATCGTTACTTTCCTATTTCTTGCTTTCTGAGTTTGATGCATGTGGCCTTTAATTTGAGAGCTTTAGCAATGTATCTGACTGGATCCTTACCGTGGTGAGCAGGCTTGGGAGATCAGTCTGCCCGCCTTATTGAGTAAAAGGATGGAGAAGAGCTCTCGAGCTGGGTAGGTTTGATTTGATGTATCTTCTAGGGAGATGTTGCTGGTGCTTGGGAAGGGGGAGGTAGAATTTTAAACCCCTTTTTGAATACTGGGGAGACTGAGCAAGGTTTAGATCAGGGATTTGTATTTGGTCACTAATGCCAGATGTTTGCATTCCTAGGCTGTGGTACGCAGGTCATTTCTTTTATCGTGCACTGGACTATATTCCTGTGGAATTAGTTGGAACACTTGTTACGGAGTTTATAGCGGGCTCTGTGCTTTTATAATGGCAGCAGGAGAACAGATAATACCTCGTCCAGCCTGAGACCTGCCAGCACATAGTTAACTTTTAAATCACCTTTGTATATGTGTAAATCAACAGAGAAGTCTGCACTTTGTGTAATTGGGCAGTGGTTTTCTTAATCAAATACTTAATACTGGGACATTTACGTGTTAAAACGATGCTTGTTAGTAATAACTTTTTGCCTAGTGAGTTATTAATATAGTAATTTTTACAGGCTTCTGAGAAGAGGTTTTCCTTGTTCAGTGACAAATAGTAGTTTGTGAGCTACTTGATGTGCATGGTTGGCATGAGTATTTTGACTGCTGCTACAGTCTTCTCTAGTGGTCTCTTGTAGAATCTTCTCTTGTCCCATAGAGGTAAAAACATGCTGTCTGTTTGCAGAACAAACTGTGGAGCTTATTGAGATGACGCTTAAGTTTGTATGTGCATATACAGTGCAGTGTTCATCTGCTAACTGAATTCTCTTAAGTGGTTTGAAATCTTTTACCCCTCTTGCTGCTGTTTGTATGCATTTTATCAGATGCCTTTGCAGCTTCTAGCTCAGAAGTGAAAGAAATTGCTTCTGGGCAGCTTTGGGCTTCATGGTTGGAAATTCTCCAGTACTGAAAGCCCTCCTGATTGCAGCGTGCTTTCAGACACAAGACAGTAACCGAATGCTTCTGGGTGGAGAGAAAGCTGGGACTGGCTGTTGTGCTATTAAATGCCTAAGGAAAAACCCACAGACAGTGCTGTAGCAATGTTCATGGTGGTTTTTTTCAGGTACCTTTTGGCTTGTTACAAAGAGCAGCTATGGAGAAGTGGAGCTTAATGACAATCACTGTTTTACTGGCACTTACTGTACGCTGGACTGTGTCACTCGGTTCTTACTCAGGTAATACATGTTCATGGTCTGTAAAGCTACCACGTGAAGGTGAATTACGGAGCTTGTGATAAATGAAAATAAACTTGCATGTAAAATCATAAATAGGAAGCAATGTGTTATTTCAAGTATTGTCATATATTAGTGCCTCTCTGTTTCCCTGGGGTTCGTGCAATACCTTGTTCCTGTGTTTCTGAAGTGTGCAGTGATTAACATCACAGATGCTTGGAATAAAGTGCTGAGGAGAAAAGACCGCAATGTGTTTTTCTGTGTGTGTGTGATGGTCAGTAATGTTTTAGGAGCCAAAGAACAGCTGTCTGTTCACTCCGTGCCTTTGCTGTTTCAGTAGGTGCAGAATGTTATTGCAATACAATTGTACATTTGTTTAATCTTGTCCTTTAAGTTCTGTAACAGGTATAGCCTTAATTTATGTTTTGCTAAAACTGTACTGGTGGTAATGAAGACAGTGTGACGGTGATGTGGAGTGAGCAATTACACTCTGCCTTGTAGCTGTACTTCCTTAAAGTTGTTTACAGCGTGAACTAGAGCTATAATCTTTTAATAGATGAGGTTTTCTCCTCCCCATCTCAGAATGCTTGAAAGAACTAGCAGGTTGTTTTTCCAGACCTCTCAATGCCATTCCTACACTTAGCATGAGCTTGCACAAAGCTTGCTCTCTGCAAATTAAAACCCCCTCAAACCCAAACCGTTACTTTTAATCCCCATCAACTAAAAGAATCACAAGCTCAGTCAAATTTGACTCTGGTTCTCTGTTAGGCAATTGGGAGCTTCGTTCCCTGAGCAGCAGGAGTTGTTCTGTAGCATTCTAGTGATTTTTAAGCTGATAGCTCCTGGGTTTCACTTACTTGAAGGAATTTGCTTGCAGAGAAGCCGCATGCACACCTTCTTGCACAGTTGTTTGATTTCTGAAGATGCCATTGTAAGAAATCTGTTCTGTAGGTAACAGAGGCTTTTTTACCCATCCGTAGACAGCAAACCAAACACCCTCTCTTTTGCCACACAATGCTAAATTTCTGTTGCATTGCAGGTATTTACAATTACTAAAGTTGATGTAATTTCAAACCTGTCAAGATTTTGAGAGTCTTAAAATGATGCCTGAACTAAACTATCGTCTTTCCTAATCTTGTTTCCTGTGCAATGATTCTATAACTTCTTTTGGAATAGAAAAACCTGAGTCTGATCCAATCCAGCAAGTTACTAAAGCATGTGCTTAACTTCGAGCATTGAGTGGCTGAAAAAAAGGCAAACCTGAGTGTTAGAGCTGTCATGCACATCTACACTGGATTTTCTTTTTCTTCTTTGACTTTCTTCAGATGTAATGTACATTTAATGACAGGAGCAAGGCAAAAAATGGTCAGGGTAGTGTTTAAACTGCTGTGATCTTGTTTTGCTTTCGCTGCTGCTCACTGCAGTGAAGTTGAGCAAAGGATTAGAAGCGGTCATCGTTCTCTGAAGTGGGCTCTGGTAGAAGTGCTGATTCAGCATGCTCTGAAGTTGTGTGGATGGCCAGAAGCAAGGGGGTTAATTCTGCCCTTATGTACTGTAGGGTCTTGGATTGCCATATCAGTTCCATTCTGTTGCTGTTAGCCATCCAGCATGTTTTTGGGTCTGCCTTCTGGAAGCACATAACTAACACGTAGTTTTGAAAGGTCACCATTTATGATGACCTTAGATTGGCTGATCTTGGAGAATTATTGAGGGAAAAACTTGGCTTCATATATTAATGCATATTTTTGCATGCATTGCTAAACTCCTGCTAAATTAAGCTAAACACCCCTGTTGAAAGGCAGCTTTCAGACCCTTAAGAATGTCTGCTTCTGGGTAACAATAGAACTCAGTAAGACCACTCCAAATTTAAAGTGTTTGTGACCCTTTTCAAATAAAACACTCAGTTTTTGTGAATTCTGAGTTCTGTTTAGCTGCATACTTGATGCTTGCTGTAGGTGGAAGCTAAATGTGCGTTCTCAGACTAAGGTGGATGCGTGATCCGTGTCTGTATTTGGCTTTCAGTAATTGAACTTTAGGATTAAGATCTCTCTTGGTCATTCTGAAGCCAGTTAATTTCCCTTCCTGTGGTGGCTTTTTTCTTTCTGAGAGCTGGAATAAAGCGTGTGGTTTTATATACTTACCTATGTGCGTATGCACACACACTATAACTTGGATAATACCTTTTCTTGTATTTCAGTAACCCTGTGACAGTGTCTTTGTTCTAGATTTATAGTTACAGAACAGTTACTGCTAAACCTCCTGTTCTCCAGTGACCTCATTTATTTGGGAAACTTTGAGTTGAATGTGTCCGTACGGTGGAGATAATCTCTTTTCTCTGCTACCCAGGATTAAAATAGCAGAGATAATGTTCTCTCGCTACCCAGGAATAAGTAGTATGTATCTGAGCTTGTGTGACTCCCACAGACATAGATTATGTGAAAAAATATAGATGGCTTTCCTATATTTTAAAGAAACTCTTAAATCTCTTTCTGGCTTGTGTCAGTGGTTTACTGGAAGTGTTATCAGTCCAGCTCCTGTTCTCAATAAGCACAGGTTAATAGAAGTAAATAAATTGTGTGATAAAGGTGCTTAACATACTGCCATTCTCGGAGTTAGGCTTATGCTGAGGCAATTGTTTATGAGTAGACATCTGAAGTATTTGCATTGATAAAGCTTTGTTCTGTGGAAACAAAAGGAATATCTTGGTTTCCTGAGAGACTTACATATGCATGTGTGAAAAGTGTCCTTTAATGTAATTCCCTCTGCAGAACTGCTATATAACAGTCACTCAGTTGAAAAATGTGGGAGGGAGAATTCCTGTAAACCAAAATGGAGCAGTTATGATTTAGAAAGCTTTGTAGATCATAAGAAGAAATCCTTCCAAAGCTATTCTGTGTGCTGAATGGCCTCATTCAGTAAATGGCTCATCTTAACTCCTTATTAAGGGACAGATGCAGTATTCTTGCTAGGCAGGCTGCAGAGGGAAGGGATCTGGGGGACTTGCAGCAGATCCTAGTTCTAAGGAAATTTAAAGATAAGGCTGGTTGTTACTTTTAAAAGCAAAGTACCACAGCGTGGCTGAAAGCACAAGTGAGAACACTGTCAATTGTTATATAGTAAGGACACGTAGGAGCTCACACAGAATCAGTACAAGGTGCCTGTTATGTGCATTTTCTTATTTCAGGGAAAGTGCCCCATTTTTCATCTACACTTGGAAATGATTTTTTTTGTCAGATGAGGAAGCAGTTCTTCACAGTGGAATATCTTGATAAATGCTTGTTGCAGAAATATCCAGAAGGCCAAAAGAATGTGTAACTTCCTTTTTTCTCCTCCCTGTTAGACCGCGTAGCCGATGAGGTCTCTATTTTGTTCTCAAGTATCATAAGGGAATGGAGAATAAAATTAGTGATATATTAATATGCAAACGCATATCTAGAGGAAAAGCAGTCTGCATAAACTTAATGAATCCCTAAGTACTGTCATTTCTTTTTAGGCGCAGGAAAACCACCTATGTATGGAGACTATGAAGCTCAGAGGCACTGGCAAGAAATTACTTACAATCTGCCCATCAGGCAGTGGTATGTAGTGTGTGGGTTACGAAAGGGTAAATGTAATGAAGCTTTGGGTTGCATCTTCCTTTAATATACCTTTCAGATCTCTGCAACATCTCTACCGCTGTCTGAACTATGCTAAAATCCTTTTTGTATTAATACAGTATCACCCCGTTCTTAAGCTGAGGTACTGTGTTCTTCACAGGAAAGCTAAGATTTGGAATTTTGACTTGCTAGCGATGAGTTGCTATAACAAACTGTTGTGAAGCTCCAGCTTTGTTTTGGATTCAATAGAAAGATGCAGGAGCAGTTTTTTATCAGGTTTATATGAGATCTTAGAGAAGCTTGTTCTCCTGGGTTAGAAAAAAATCCCTTCCGCTTCCTGAGTTCCAGATCTCTAAGGCACTAAAACCTGCACAATTATCAGCACTGACAAAACCAAACCAAGCTCTGCTCATCTCCCCTAAGCTGAAAGGCAGAGTCATGCCAATAAATGCAGAGATTTGAACTCTTGTGCTGGAGGCACTGGTTGGTTTTTACACCTGTGACTTTGTTGTTCATGCCCATGTTCTTACTATGGGTTTTAAAGTATGGGTGCCTGGACTCTAGCTGTAATGAGAGTGAACCTCATTTGTACAGCTCACTTAAACCAGTAGGAAGATGATTCCAAATGTTTTATTTATTTTTATATTGTTCCTCATATTTCTTAGAGCTTGCATGGAATGGTAAAAATTATTTTGTCCTTATATATGCTACAGTGTAAATTGAAACGCTTTGGATCTTCAGGTCATTTTCCAATAGGGATAATTGCATTCTGTTTGCTGTGATTTTTTTCCTCAGCTGTCTGTTGGGGAAGAGACTAATATGACAGAATAGACTATTAATTCAATTGTATTGCTGTAAATATATATGGGGTCAGTTCTGAAAGTATGACACTCTGAAACTCTGCAGATGCCTTTATATTGTGACTTCAGATCATCCTGTTGTATCTGTATTATCATTTCTCTTCTGTGTTTTTCTGGGATATCCAAACCCTCATTGTGCCAGAGTTGGGATAATGGAGAGCTGACATAATTACAGAGTTGGCAGCTTTGATCCACTCTGCTATGTGGAACTATATGTACTTAAAATTAAGAGTTATAGCAGGCATTATTTCTAGGCATTCCCTGAGGGCAAATGAAACTATATTGCAGGCTGGGTTTAGCCTCTGGGCTGCCAGCTGGGCATCTCAGCCTTGTTGTATTTGCTCTTTGTTTTATTTATAACAGAAGTTTTTTGGATTAGGTCTGCTTTGGGAATTGAATTTCTAACACAGCAAAGTCATGTTCAGTTTTGGGTGGTGGAAAAGAACATTTTGGCTGACATGGAAGGGATTATATTGTAGAAAACTAAGCTGTCTTTCTCTTCATGGAATACAGAAATAAGCAGAAAAGACATTATACTTCAGGGTGTAAAAATAGTATTCAAATTTGAAGTTGAGATTCTAATCACTTCTCACGCTGTTGCTTGTTTAGTATGAGAAGAGCTGTCTATGCAGCAAGCATTCCTCTGTAAACTTGGCTCTGTACGTACAGAGAGAAGCTCTCGGGAGGAGAGCTGTCATGCTGACTGTTAAACAGGCACCTATAGGTAATATAGCTGCATGTTCCATGCTACTTTCTTTGATCCAAAACAAAGATGTATAAGACAAATTGCTGCAGTAAACTACAGTATTACTTTCCTTGTGTGACATTTCTGAGCCAAAGGCCAGAACTTAAATATTTCTTTTTGACATTGCTCTTTATATTCTTGATATTATTTATTAAAGGCTGCTCTAAGAACAGCCTTCCTTATTACACTGCTAGTTAAGACTGTGACAGCTTTTTTGCTAAGTATTACTGGGTAGAGGGGTTGTTTTTTCTGTTGAATCTATGAGTTTATGGACAATAAAATTAAAAGAAAACCAAATAGAAACCCCAAACCTAAGACAAACCCCGAAAGTTTACGACAGAGTTGTACACTCTTACAATCTGCATGAAGAATCTGAACTGCTTTGCCATGGCCAGTTTGGAATTGTAGGATAAGAAGCAGAGATGCAACGCAAAGAAACGTGATTTATCATCAGCTCATCACATTCTTCAGGCAGCTCATGAAGAATTCAAGAAATATCATTTACTATAATAAAGGTCAAAAAATTGGCTGCATTTGACAAGAGAAACTGGAAGAGCCACGGGCTTGCCCCATGGCAGTTGACTAGTCAGTCTGTTTCCCTGTGAGATATAAAGGGCCTAATGTCTTATTTTTATGACTTCTGTTTTACTCGGATAAAACCACCTGTTTCTCATTTGGAAGAGGTGACTTAATTCTAACTGCTGCCAGTCCCATACACGTGACACAACATAATTCCAAATGGGCAAATCCTTTTCCTTTCTTTCACGTGTTCCACCTGAGTTTTGAGGCAGAACAAGGGAAAGTGGTTGTGGCTGATGTATCTGATTGAGGTTTGTGCCCTTGTGTGATTATTGAGGTTACTCTGATAACTTGGTGCTGCCTTCTAAGGAACTTTTTAGCCTCTACTCCTGCGTTCATGCTGACACCGTTGCCTAGGTGCACCTGCTGTGACATAGTTTTCTTCCAGACATATGCTGCTTTTTGTTTATGTAATATCTTTGTGCCGCCCTTTCCCACTTCTGTTCAGTTGCTTTCCAGCAGTATAACTTCAACAGATGGTTTTTCAGCACTTCCAGATTTTCTGTTGAGCAGAAGCAGTTCGCAATGTGCTACATTACAGTCTGAAAGAGGAGCAGGGAAAGTTTAACTCTTCTGAAGTCATTGTCACGTACTGCATGTGCTGTCCAAGTCCAGGAAGGAAAGGAATAGGATTAAATATAAGGAAAAAAAAACCAACTAGTGAATTAAACTTCTTTTGTAATTTCCATTGGTTTATATCTCCTTTGGCAACCTGCTGTCTCCTGGAATGACTGACATGGGTGACAAATGTAGGTTTGGTTTGGAGATGGAGGTGAGGACCTGCAAAGCCCAGCACAGACCGAAGCCTAGAGCTGCAGCAGATGTGCATAGCGATTCTTGTGCAGGCTTTGTTTTAGTTTGTGGATTTTTGTCAGACTCTGTTCACATCAAGGGTTTTCCCTCTCCAGGTAAGTGCTTTAGCTGTGTTATTAAATACACTTTGCAAACACAAATAAGAGTGCTCTGGATCACTTTTGCTTTTGTGGAGATATTTTGGTGTGCAGTAAAATAAAGCAGATGTAGAAGTTACTGACTCCTGTGTTGGATTTTGAACGTGCTAATACAAGTGTTTGGGTTCATATTCAGCCTTTTCCTTGGGCTGAAACAAAGCTACAAATGTAGATCCTTATTAAGGTTTTAATTATTATTATCTTAGGTACTTCAATACAACCGATAACAACCTGCTGTACTGGGGCCTGGATTATCCGCCTCTTACCGCCTATCACAGTCTTGTGTGTGCTTACATGTAAGTTCATAATTTAAAGTACTTTATGAAATACCAAATTAATCTCTTTTCCCTTTCCCCTCCCCTTTTTGTGTCTGTTTCTTCTGAGGAGAGAAACCAGTAGCTAAAAGCTACTGATCTGGACAGCTGATGAAATGGAGAGTATTGTTTGCTTCCTGAAAGCTAGGGAATAGATTTGATGTGTATCCCCATTGCTTAAAACTAATACTGCTGGTTTTCTGCCTTGTAATTACCTCAAGGGGGACTGAGGGGTTACATTCCTTTTGCCAGGTCTGTGAACTTTAGCAGTGTTAGATGTGACTTAGACATTTATAATGTTTCCATAGAAGCTACTGTTGGATAGTGATGCACAGAGAAAAGTGCTGTAGGAATTGGGCATATCTCATGGGAAAGCTGTCGTGTGTTGAGAGCCCAAGTGACATTTGATGACTGGATATCATGTAAATAGAATTCTGTTATTGGAATACTTTTTCCACAAGGGCTTTACTGCTGTTGGAATGAGACTTATGGAATAAGAATGTAGGTTAAAGTGCACAGGCTGAGTTATGTGGGGCATCTGTGTGAACTGTAAATGGTTTATATTTAATACTTAAGCATGAAAGGTATTTACAATTGTTTTCTTAAAAGTCAGTGGAACTACACTGAAGGTGGTTACCTTGTCCTAATAAATATTGTATTCCAGTTGTACTGTTTGCAAAGATGATAACTTTTTAATTGTGAAATAGCAGCTAAAGTCTATAGCATAAACTGATGTAGCCAGGAGGGAAATCTCTCATCGATCACTACTGCTCTTTGAAATATTCCTTCTCCATTCATCTTAATTCTTGGAACATGCTCCTGTGCGTGTCGTCTTTATTGCTGAGGGGAGTGTAAAGGGAAATGAGAACTGTCTACGTTTTGATGTGTCTGTACTTTGTTTTACAGTGCAAAGTTAATAAATCCTGATTGGATTGCTCTGCACACATCTCGGGGGTATGAGAGTCAGCCACATAAGTTATTTATGCGTACAACAGGTAGGAAAATTATATTTCCTCAGGATGAAGGTACAGATTGTCTTGCTTACTAATTTAGCATGTTTAATGTCATGCAGCTTCTCTGTCTTTACCAGTTTATTCCCAGTTCTTGGACTTGGGTAGCCTTGCAGCTCCATTTATGAACCAAATTCCTGTGTTCTTTTTTCTTTTACCATATCTGTGAAGCTGATGAAACACATAAACAAGCTCTTAACCCAACTGATTCAGTAAAAACTCTTAAGACAAAGCCCCCTTTTTATAGCATATATATATTTATAGCATTTTTGAATTGAAAATTGTTTTGTTGCTTTCCCTTCCATTCTGATAAACATGCTTTTCATTTACAGCTTAGCTTGGTTTTAATTGTGGAATTATTTCATATGTAGACTGGCATTAACAGCCTCTTGAGGTCTTGATTCATTATGAGCTGTATGTGTTATCTTAAAGGAAGAGGTATTTGATGTTTTTAAAGATACCACTTTCGGAGTCACCATTTTTTAGAGATGAAGTGTTAACAAAAAGATAAAATTGTATTTTACCACTTTTACCCTAAACTTCATTTTCCTGCAGTCACTTTTCTGACCATTTGGTTATTCTGAGCTACAAAGAAAAGGTTAAAATAAGTGCTGAAAAAATACATGTGGGTAACTGAATTCAGTAGCTGTGTCAGTGGGCCTGCAAACAATGGGGCCCGTGAGCTCTTGTTCTCTAAGCAATGGTAGATGCTGTGTTATCCTGTTACTATTTTCTTTCATGTGAAGGGTTTCTCTTGCTTTATGTGACACTGGAATTGCACAAAATGCTTTCTGATTGCAACAGCAGAAGCTGTTGTTCATCAGTAGCTTTTCAGTACTTCACAGACCTCCATCTGGCCTTAGGAATTGATTGAATTGAAAAGAAATAAAAATCACTGGAACTTAATTGGCCTTGAAATGGTCTTTATTAGTTTTGAAATCAACCCACTTGACAAACCACTGATGGCTCGAGCAGAGCTGATAAACACTTTTTAACAATAGCCATTAGAAAAATGCATTAAAATAATTCAAGGTGGTCGGTGTCAGCTCTTGGCATCACACCTTTGTTTGAAGCGTCAGTGGATTTGTTTTGCTAATGCCTTGGGTTTATTTGTTTAATTGTGGCCTCAGCACTGAATAAGTGATATCTTTAAACATTCTCTTCCAAATCCTATGACTAAAAAGAGGCAAATTATACTTTCCCTCTTGGAATAACTAAAACTGGTGTATAGAAATAATCTGTCTTTCTCAGGCTCTTAAAACAGCACTCAATTCACCTTGTGGCTTAAGCATGAGCAGGAGTTGACACAATTCCAGTCAGGTGAACCTGCAGGTTCTGTTGTCCACCCTCGTACAAATACTTGCTGTGCAGATGATGAAAGCCAAATAACTAGTTTTAGACTATTTATTCACATCACACAGACTAGGGATAGTTATAACTTAGAGCTTCGTAGTTGTGTCTCCAGACTATCTGTTTCATCAAACAACTTGACTGGATCTGGTTGTAGTTGATTTCTTTGGAGAATGAAGAATGCCTTCTCTCGTTTCGGCATGTGAGGAACTAGAGTGTGCTCCCTTATTGACTGAGGCTGTGCCAGAAGCCAAAACAGCTGAGCACATGGAAGCAGCAGCTTTTGGACATCAGAAATGATAGCGTTCAAGACATTAACAAGATCAAATTCTGTACACCCATTTCTTTTTGTCCTTTGAAGTGTAACTCCCCAGTTTATTCCGGTGAAGAACTTTCTGATATCTTAATGCTTATTTGCCTATATTTTTTCCTTGTTTTTCCCCAAACTATTGAAAAAAATGAGCTTTGGTGTAATTGCCAACTGGAGCTATGTTTAAAACAATGAAACGTACTGCAGCACTATGTAAGATAATAGAAAAGCTTTTTCAGCTGAAACTATAGCCCTGGGACTTCTGAAATCCAGTTGAATTGAATGACTACAGTGAAGTTTTCAGTGAGGGTACAGAGGTAAACCCCACATTCAAAAGGCAGGTGACTGGTCTCACCCCAACACTGCATAGTTATCATCTGAGTGTTTTTTAACACCAAATACAACCAAGATGCGGAGCATTCCAAAGTTAAAACCATAAATAAGAGTCCACGATTCACAGTCCACATGAAAATGTGTGACTTGAGCAGCATTAAATGAGGTATGTGTGAGGCTTCTAACGTAAAGTTCCTCTTTGTTTTTCAGTGGTTGTTGCTGATTTGCTGGTTTATATTCCTGCAGTTATTTTATATTGTTCTTCCTTGAAAGAAACATCTACTAAAAAGAAGGCAAGTATCTGGTGTGTGTAAATGAAGAAACAAAGAGAACATCCTGTTAAAACAGGGGAGAAGTGTAACAGTATGAGACTTAATGTGTAAAACACTGTGATGGCTTTAGTTGACATAGAACTGTTGACATAGAACTGTTGTCAATCGTTGTGTCTTGTATTAAAGGCTTTTCAGTTAAAAAGATAAAGCCATTAACTATCTGACAGCAATTAATATAATGCTGTCAATAACAGGATGCTCTGAAGTTCAGATGCCATGAACTCCTGAATTATGTTTCTTTGTGAACTTATTACTTGGGTAGTAAACCCAAGATGGGGGAATCTAGGAACTCTTTGTCTTGCACACTCCTTATGGCAGAACCCATGCATTCTGGAGTAAATCTTACGCGTTTTGGAGCGGTTCCAAGGTTTAAGATGGGTGTGGGTGATCTCAGCTGGTTGGCAAAGGGGAGCCTGGTCTCTATTCCATGTTTTCTCAGTTATAGAAAATCTTTATCCTTCTTTATTCCTCAGAATACTGCTGGCAGAATATTGTAGAAAATCAGATTCCTACACATAGGATGCACCACGGAGGGGCAAATTTTTCACTGGAGTAGTAGTATAAGTTCTGTGATTCTATGATTGTAAGTTCCTCTGTCTCATTTCAAACTTAGAAATAATTATTTTCCTCTTTTTTTTTGATCCTTCTTCCCAGGTTTCCAGTGCTCTCTGCATACTGCTTTATCCAGGTCTTATTCTTATTGACCATGGACACTTCCAGTATCCTTCTTCTGCAGTGAAATTCCTTTCGATTTACAAAGTAACACTGTTCTTTCAGTAGTGGTCTTTTGCTGGGCGGGAGGTTACAGAGTCATCTGAGGGGCTTCTGCCTACCCCAAAGCAGAGATGATAAAACTGTGAGTCTGGAATACATTGAGGATAAATAGTTGAGATTGGGGCAAATCAAACATGAACGGCATTCTTCCTGTGCCTCGAGCTCATGTTCGTCAGTCACCTTATTGCAGAAAACATCGCTAGTATGACAGTGGCCACACTATAGAGTGGAAAAAATGATGGCTTGTGCTTCTGTGCTTTGTGTTCAGAGAGAGAATCACCTTAGATCTTCCTGAGGTGGCAGAGGAGTGAGTCAGATGGGGTGTGTAAAATGTTCACTTCTATAAAATACACCATTCTGTCTTACCTTTACCATTACATGAGACTGGGTTCACTTCACATAATGCCTAACCATTTACCAGCTGCGCACCTAAAATGAGTTAGGCTGTCAGGCTGGCTGGGCAATGTTGGTGGCAGACACCTTCACAGATGGAATAAGACTGAATAGGATTTGAACAGGATTTCTGGTTTTGCACATCATAAAACAAATGCTGTTAGTTGACTACTCCAGGCTGCGCTATGTAGTGCCATGGAGCCAGTGGGACGCAATCCTGGAGTTGTAATAAATGTAGATATTTAACTATTGCAAGGAGATGTTGAATCTCTGTGTCCACTAAATCAAGTCTTGACGATCCAATAGTGTACTAATTTGTGGTTTTCTAAGAGAGTGCCTGGTGAACTCGGAAGATAGCATATCTTAGAATGTAGATTTCAAAGGCAAAGAGTTCATAATGCTACTGAGTATTTGAGTTAGAGCTTAGGGCTTCTGAAATTGTGTTTGAGGCCTGAGTCTTTAAAGATACTGAGTGTCTGGAGACATCACTTCCAAGGATAGGGATGGGAATGAATTCAGCTGTTCTTAGAGAGAAGGTGGTGGTCAGGACGTGGCACAGGGTTACGCTTTCTAGCATGTGTAAAGAGGAAGGCAGTTATCTGCTCTGCGTGGTCCACGTTGGCTAGGGCAAGAAGTAATGTCCCTAAGTCACCATAGGGAATACTTGGGGGATTTTTTAAATATGTGGAAAAATCTTTGAACTGTCACTACAGTGGAATGCTGGAATAGATTGTGGACATTGTGGAATCTGAGCATCAAATCCTTAAGAAAAGGTTCCAAAAACCTCATGTTTGAGTGATGCAGGTGTAGCAGATGCTGTGTTGAAGCAGACGGATGCAGTGCAGGGTCTCCTGTGCTCTCTTCTAGCCCTGTTGCATGGATAACTTCACTAGCTGTGACCAGCTCTCAAGAAGTTAATAGATTTGCTTAACCTGAACTCCTGCTGCACATCTCTGCAAGGACAGAGCCTTTTGGTGTTGATGTGAAATAGAGATCTCAAATATACGTGGCAGTAAAATACATGGCAGCCTTCAGTGCCTAAAGGGGGCCTACAAGAAACCTGGAGAGGGGCTTTGGACAAGGGCCTGTAGGGACAGGCTTTAAGCTGCCAGAGGGGAGACTGAGATGAGCTCTTAGGCAGAAGCTCTTCCCTGGGAGGGTGCTGAGGCACTGGCACAGGTTTTAGTAACTTATTCCTTGTTTGTACAGTGTTAGCAGCTAAGGGGACTGGTTGCGGATGAGAGTGTGTTGTGAGTATAATATACCACAAAAACCTCAGGAGTTCTTGATCTAAGTAATATATAGTTTAAATACTGATGTGTGTGAAGATTCTGTATGTACCTTTTGAGAGCTAGGAGGAGACACTCTTGAAATGTTTATCTTTAATCATGTAAATACCAAGAAAAACATGTTTACCCTGATGCATTTGACAGTATGGTCCCCAAAATCTTGCTTGACTTAATACATGTTACTTGTATAATGAATACACACACTATTTAGCCTCAAAGTTGTCTGTGCAAACTTTGAATCAGGCTTTGGCCATCTTAAATAGAAGTACAGTTACTCCTGTGTGTGACCAGCACAGTTACAACGGGCAGTGTGCTTTTAAAACTAACTTGAAAGAACTCTTGTGTGCTGTTTTACACTCATCCCTCTGGAAGTTCATTGCTGCCTTCCAGTATGAAGATGTGTATCTTGTCCTTGACATAAAAAACCATATACAACTCAGTGAGCCTGGGCCTTGCCTTGTGGGGTGCACTTTATTTGTCTTATGACTGGGACCTGTTGGGCTCAGTGGCCTTTTGCTTAGCCTTAAATTACAAGCAAATGGAACTCTACCATTCTCTGCCCTTTTTCTGCTATTTGCTTGGCAAGTGCTGCAAGAAGGGACTGAAAGGAAAGGGGTAAGTGACTTAAACCATTGTAACTATTTCCTGGCATTAGGAATATCACTCTCATTTGCATGTGGGCACTTCTGCATTAATTTGTAGTGGAAGATACTTTACTCCTTGTAATGTATCCTTCTCCTGCAAGATAAATATCTCTTGCTGAGGTGTGCATGAAGTAGTTCCATTGAACAAACAGCAAAATCTGTTCAGGTGTGTTTAGCACTCTTCATGCTGTAAGCTAACTTAAACCTGGACTGCATCAGGCAAGCAGATTAGATTGACAGCAGTAACTCTATGGTTCTCATGGGGTTGTTCTCATTAACCTGAGGACAATGAATTCTTCCTGTGGTGCTGGTGGCTCCTGGTTTAGACTTGTTGCCTTCAGTTCTGTATCCTGTGTTGTAAAAGGTTTATGCTGTAAGCTAAGAGCTGACTTGTGTTACCAGTAGGTGGATTAATCTTTCTTGATGTGTTTCTCTTGCTGCAGATTAGTATTGCTAACTAAGATAGCAGGGACAGTGGTGGTTTCCTTCGCTGTCTGCTGGCTCCCGTTCTGTACCGACATGGAACAAATCATGCAAGTACTCAGAAGACTCTTTCCCATTGACCGAGGCTTGTTTGAGGCATGCATGTTTTCTTCTCCCCCACCCCACTGTAAATGTTCTGTATTCTTAGATCCCTTGAGAAACCTTCAGCATGACCTTTAGGGATTTCATGTGGGAGACACACCACAGAACTCGTAATTTGAGCTGGCTTCTTCAGCAGTCATTTCTTGCCAGTTATTTAATCCAGTATTTAACCCCAGCTCAGCTGGCATCTTCCAGGATATTATATGAGTAGACAACACTTATCCCATCATCAAACCCATACTTCAATCCATACATTTTTCCATTGAAATAGATTCCATAGTAATTGACAGTGTCAGAAGATGTAACCTTGAAAGTCAACAGCTTCAGTCTCTGTCTTTAGCCTGCTCAGCTTCTTTGGGACAGGATTCATTAGTAAAATCAAATAATTAAAAATAGTGGTTTGAGTGCATTTTACACTTCCTTTTTGTCCCACTTTGTGGAAACTGGCACTGAAAATCCATGAATTTCCAGAGGTTTTAGGCCAGTTCTGCTTTTCCTTTTCTACAGGCTATGGAGATTTGCGTGCTGCAGGGTGCTGAGTACCGCAGCCTTAATCCAGGAAAGCAGTTCTTCATTCACCTAATGCTAACACAGCACCAGGGAGCCCTGCTGATAAAGGAAAGGGGATTCCTTTCCTCAGCGACAAGGAGTTGTTACGGCTGTTTTGCTTAGTTAGTAATCTCAATATTACACTTTAAAAAGCAGCTTCTCAGCCTCTAGTTCAAGCAATAAAATGAAGCTTGGAATTTCCAGGGTTTGATGTCTTGGGGATTTAAGCAAATATTTACATAGGTTGATTCATCTTAAATATTGTTTTTATCTTCTTTAAATACAAATATCACAATTGGCACTTTTCTGTCTTTAGAAGTTAATGCTGGAGGGCCAAAGGTAGCTTTTTATTTAGGCAGTGCTACTGAAGTGTTCTCAGTGTATTCTCTACCAGGCTAGTTAAAAACAAACAACCCAAAAACCAACCCAACAACAAAACAAAACTCCCAACAACCCCTCCAAAAAAGACCATGTTCAAAAATCCCAAAGTGGAGCAAAAAACCCCCCAACAATAACCCTATTTCTTAGGAATTATTTGGAATTTAGAAATGGAGAATTTTGGTTGTCGCCTTCTTTATTCAGTACCGAGTTTTAAACTAAACCGTGTAAATGACAATAACCCAGGAGTCAGAGCTGAAGGATTTTAGTCTAATATTAGCCCAAATATTTCCTGAGCTGACTGAGGGTGAGTTGTTGGATGCTGATCGAGATAAACTGAGGAATTGTCCACGTAAGCAACGCGCAGTAAATTTACACCGGGGTGCCTGGAACAGGTTCTTTGAATCAGTTCCCATTTACAGCAGCAGTAACAAATGCTGCTGGTTGTAAAACCGTATTGGCTACTAAGTAGGCGTCCCGTGTGTGTGTGTGCTGATGCTGCCAAACCCTCTGTTGGCTTGTAATCCTGAGCAGGTTCGAGGCACATACTCTGTATTGCTGCTGAGCATGTGAGGAAGATGGCTCAGTTGTTGGTGCGAGCAGCTTTCGCAGTGTTATGTCTACACAGCTGTGCCTCCAGCAGCTGTTTCGGGATGAGTTTCAGGAGCATGAGAGCTGTAGTTACAGATTTAATTTTGAAAGTGATCCTAGCACAACTGCTAATGTCTTTAGAGCTCTTGATTTATTAGAGGTTAACTCTGTCATTGCTAGCAGGCAGTAAGCACGGCTAAACACACGCAGGTACGTCATGAAATGTGGCAGTGTACAGAATGTCTTCACATTTGAATGAAGATTTGTTTTCACTGGTGTTTACTCAGGGACAGGGAGGTTTAGAGCCTTATTCTCACAAAGTCTGTGATCTCCTGAGTTCAGGGGCAGTCTCTTGTGCTGGAGAACTATTTCTCAGTTACTTTGAAGTACGCTTCATCCCTGGTGGTGTTCAGAGCTAGGTTGGACAGAGCCTTGGGTGACGTGGTCTAGTGTTGAGGCATCCCTACCCATGGCAGGGGGTTGGAACTGGATGATCTTAAGGTCCTTTCCAACCCTAACTGTTCTATGATTCTGTTTAATTGAGTCTTTTGAAACTTCCCATTTTAGAAGATCAGAATAATATAAAGTACGTCTAAGAATATCTGCAAGTGTCTCTTAACACTATCATGGTAAAACCCAACAATCCTACACCTCCCAAGCCCCATTCTTGTCACAAATATTACTTTAAATGAGTGTTATTATCACTAATTACCTTTTTCCCCCCCTTCCAGGATAAAGTAGCCAATATTTGGTGCAGTCTAAGTGTCCTTATAAAGATAAAGAATATAATATCACCTCAAACTCAACTAAAACTCAGGTAAGACATAACTGAAATGCTTTACGTAGGTTATTGCTGGTGTTAATTTTTGCAAAATGACTGATATTGGTCAAAGAATGAGAAATGACAAGGACAAGGGGTAATGGGATCAAACTTAAACAGGGGAAGTTCAGGTTAGACATAAGGAAGAAGTTCTTTACTGTGAGGGTGGTGAGGCACTGGAATGGGTTGCCCAGGGAAGTTGTGAATGCTCCATCCCTGGCGGTGTTCAAGGCCAGGCTGGACAGAGCCTTGGGTGCCATGGTTTAGTGTGAGGTGTCCCTACCCATGGCAGGGGGGTTGGAACTGGATGATCTTAAGGTCCCTTTCGAACCCTAACTATTCTATGGTTCTATGACTCTAAATGGGGTTTAAAATCTTGAAGAAATATTTTCTTTCCTCTATTGTACCTTCCTCCCAAGCGATGCTTGCTCCAAGTGATAATGCTCCATCCCTGGCAGTGTTCAAGGCCAGGTTGGACAGAGCCTTGGCTGACATAGTCTAGTGTCAGACTTCCCTGCCCATGGCAAAGGGTTGGAACTGGATTATCTTAAGGTCGTTTCCAACCCAAACCATTCTGTGATTCTGTTCCCCAAGTGCTGTTAGGAATACTGATGACTGAAAAAATTCCTGCTTGGTTACATTGTGATTTGAGCTACTTGGTTGGTTAAAACTCAGATAGAACTTCCATGCTTTCCTCTTAAAGAACTACCTCCTGTAGTGCTCTTGGAAGTTAAGAGTTCACAGGTCTGGTTTTCTGACGAAATGAGAGGATTCAAGTCTAGATCTGCAGGGTCAGAAATATTAATAGAAATCATAGAATCAGCTGGGTAGGAAAAGACCTTTAAGTTCATTGAGTCCAACCATTACTCTAGGACTGCTATTAATAAATGCTTTATTCCTTGTTCAAAAGCATGTCTGTCAGTGAAGAGCACTCAGTGCTTTTGTGATGGAGCCTCCTTGGGTCATTTTGTACCTCTGAAAATGCAAACTGAATTCCAAACTTAGAGAATCTTCAGAAGTGATCATATGAGAGTGTGGATGTAGCTCCTTGTGTATTAAAACTGGTTTTCTTACCCAACTCTTTAGTTTTGCTGTAACATTCCTGAGCCTGCTGCCTGCTTGTATAAAGCTCACAGCCCAGCCTTCTGTCCGAGGATTTAAATTTGCTTTGGTAAGTGCATGTTTTTAACTGCCCCTTGGTTTAGATCAACCACTTGAGTAGCTCCATTCACAGTTGCTGTGATGCAAAGTGTGGTACCATTCTACGTCATTGTGCTGCTGCTGAAGACCTCACTTGAAGTGTTATCATGTGTCCAGGGCTCTGACCTGTCTTGTAAATCCAGATTTTCTCCCTGGGCCTCAATTATTTAGTGTGTATTTTTATTATCTTCCACTGAAGAGTCTCTAGAAGGTTCCATACGCATTAAAGCCTTATACAGGGTTGGAGTGTCTCCTCTTGTTGTGTAGCTTCCAAAGTACTAGTTTTTCTTACTCTGTCAGCTGCAAAAATCAATAACAAATGTCCCAAGATGGACATGTGAGCTCTTGGTGGTTTGAAAATGATACTGTTTTCCCAAATGTTTGCCTTTCCTTAGTCATATCATTGAATTTAAGCACATTAACTTGACTTACATGCAAAAAGCAGTGTTTCCTTGAAATCAAAATCCTATGGAGCTGGTCCTAAGGTTTCAAGAGTTAAAAGATAATTTACACTTTTAATTTTATGCAAGTAAAGTTTTGAAAGTTCATCACAGCATTGCCTTAAAATTAACATCTATCCTTTCTAAGAACTGGTTTACATTTTAGTGTCTGTGTTTTATTTGGTGGGAGGAAAAAGGACTGTGTTTTATTTTGGGCTGGTCACGATGGTGAGCAAAATCCTGTCAGAGAGGTGGGTAGTTCTCACCAGGACTGAGTTTTGCCAGCGTCTGTGTGTGTGAACACAGCAGCATCCCACAGTTTGGGGATGCTGTTGCCAGTAAAGCAGAGCAAGAGCGAGGGCTCTTCATGTTAAGCGCTTTGTGAGTACACTGAGTAAACTTTCAAACAATGTATTTCTCAGTGTGTAGAGGTGGTGGCAGAAGCACCTCTGTGCACTTGGAAATGGCACTGGAGTAAATGTAGCAGTTAATTAGAAAAACCACATTGTTTAGCTCAGAGGTTCCTGTAAAGTCTGTGCCAGCAGAGAGACTAAAGCCTCCCTTTGCATTGCAGTCACATAGACTAATGTGTCTCTGATTTGCTTTCCTAAGGTTAGTTGTGCATTGTCATTTTTCCTGTTCTCCTTTCAAGTACATGAAAAATCTATTCTTCTAGTGTCAGTGTAAGTAAATGATTTTTCTGGGGATATATTTTGATCTTCTTTTCCTCACCTTGTTATTGCATGCTGTGTCCTCACTTACAAATAAATCTGATTGTAAAAACTCCACACATCTGCTTTTCTGAATAACTCATAAGTGAAAGCATGCAAATAGAGACATGCTGCTCTTTCCTGCTTCACCCATCTCTTGGCTGTGTGTCCTGGAAGCAGAGAGAGGTGCAGGCCAGAGCTGCCTGCCTGGGGCTGGTTGAGGTGATGGTCTGTGGGGAGCAGAGGTGTTACTCAGCTACCCAGCACAGTTGCAGGTTGAGCTGGATGTCCTGTTTGTACCTGACAGTAATGTTTGATAAAAGGAGGATTTTGAGAGGCTCTGGCAGAGGATACACTTCAGGGTGCTGCCTGTTCCTGGGTTTTCCAAGCCTGTGCCAGTGTGGAATAGAGCTCTGCCTGGCCTCCTGGAGGACTGGGAGCACAGCATCCGGGCGGAGGGGGAAGTGCTGTCACTCAGAGTTTGCTTATTTATTTTTCCTCTCTTCATTCTAGACCAGTCTGCTTAATCATAAATGAAATCCCTTTTATGGCCACATGGTTTTTACTCGTGTCAACTTTCAGGTGAGTGGGACACTGATAATAGTGTTTAAATACACCTTCTTTCCCCAGTTCCAGTATAAATGTCTCCTTTTCCCCTTTATGTTCTTTGAAGTATAACTTGGAATGTGCCCTCACTTCTGTGGGTAATTCTGTTTTAACAGCATGCTGCCTCTGCTGCTGAAAGATGGCCTGTTGCTGGCCTACACTGTGACCATGCTGGCATTCCTGTCAGTCTGCACCACTTCCTTTTCCATATTTGAGAAGACTTCAGCAGAGGACCTGCAGCTGAAACAGTTCTCCCTTTCCCTGAAGGGACACATTTCTTGGTTTAAGTCCTTTCCCAAGATTGCCAGGACGCTGGTGAGTCATTTTAATTCCCTGCAGCTCTTCCTGGTACTGAAGGAGTTGAATAAACCAATTTTCTGTCCATAACTGCACATTATTCCCAGTGAGGGTGCTGAGGCGCTGGCACAGGGTGCCCAGAGAAGCTGTGGTTGCCCCATCCCTGGCAGTGTTCAAGGCCAGGTTGGACACAGGGGCTTGGAGCAAGCTGCTCTAGTGGAAGGTGTCCCTGCCTGTGGCAGGGACTGGAGCTGGAGGAGCTTTAAGGTCCCTTCCAACACAAACCAGGCTGGGATTCTATGATACAGCCCCCAACAGGGAAAGCCACACTGCATCTGTGTAGAGACATGCTGGAATGTTTTTCTGCAAGTATAGATTGAAGAATACAGAGCGGCCAAGTAGTAAAGTAACAGCTTATTCATTTGAGGTTTTGAATCACCATTAGCTAATGCATCATTCCTTCTCTTACAGTTCCTTCTATCTATAACCCTGATGGCTGTCCTGTCTGTGATGAGTGCCACAGTGCATCCCCCACAGAGGTTACCGGATTTATTCCCTTTAGCTGTGTCTGTTATTTCTTGCTTACATTTTATACTATTTTTGGTGTATTTTAATGTTGTTATTCTCTGGGACTCAAAGAATAGTAGAAGTCAGAAGAAAATCAGTTAACGAACCTGTGAAGATCAAGGACTAAATTGTGAAAGGACAGAGTATTCTCCATGAGCGGTGTCTGGCGTTGCAGGTAAACCTGCTTGTGCTGTAATACAATTCCTGTATCCTAATGAAAATCAGGAAACACATCATGCATATTGAAACACAAAGTAATCAAGGACTGTTTTAAAGCAAGGAATATTTTGAAGAGCATTTGGAAATGCGATTTCTGTGTCGTCTGCAGAAGTGTAATACTTTTTGTTACCATTTGTAAACTTAAACTCCCTAATAAAGGACCAAATTTTGAGTTAAGGCCCCTGGTTGTATTAGCAAAGCAGTTTGCTGGCATTGAGTTTACAGGTTTCCCAGCATTAAAAGCATGAGCAAGTGGGTTAAGTATTGAGTAGAAACTCGTGACTGATAGCTCTGAAGTTCTCACTCAATGGTTATATGACATAAAATGTCTTGTCCCCCATCACTGTTTCCTGCCCAAGCCTGTGTGTCAGTGTGAGGTGTGTTCTGGATTCTAGATCTCAGCTGAGCACTCGGTTCTTCCAACTGGTCCTGGAGGAGAGGACACACAGCCTCCAGCAGTGTCACTGGCTGGGATCTGATGCTCAGCCCCAGCATGGGAGCAAGTGCTGCAGCCCATTGGGATGGTAATTCATTAGCAGCTTTGGTTCACCCACAGGCTTTGGGTTTTCTTGTGTTAACTGTTACTTTCCTCAATACCAGAACTTTTGGAATGTTGAAGTTGTGTAAGCAACAGCCACACCAAAGTTAATGCTGGGTGCAGGGGTAGAGACTGTGACGTTTGGGAAGGGGAAGGCTTTTGTGTGTGCAGCAGGTTTGAGGATGCATCTTCCTTTGGTTTTAACACTGTTGTGGCCTCTTGACTCAACTGTTTCCAACAGGGATGAAAAGCTAAAAGCTTTTGGTTCTACTGAAATAAAAGCTGAGGCTACCACACTGTGGTTTGAAAGCAGGTACTGGGTGCTTCAGGGGTAAAAAACCCACAAAGAAAAATATCCAGTAAACCCACCCAGTTATTGCAGGTGTAAATGGAAAATAACTACAGTTTCTCCCTCTGCACAGCACAGCCTCTCCTGCAAATAGTTGTGAGAATACACAGGGATTGAATAATTACATATAAAAAGAATATAATAAGAAAATAAACCATGAAGCCATTCCTGGTACTGTAGTTTAACTAGGAGCCAGTCTGTCCTTTTCCTTCATATACAAAAAGCAAACCCATCCTCATTTAAGGCTTCTCTGCTGTCACATTCCAAACTGCTGCTGCCATTGGCAGTGTTATGGTGAGTGTGTGAATCAGCTGTTCTGGGAACTTCCACCTGTGTCAGCCCTGAATGCTGTAACTGAAGTGTCTACAAGCTGAGTGTGTTTGTTCTGCTTTTCCAGCTTTAGTTGTTGGCTGCAGTTATATTTTCCACAAGGTTATACCCGTGGCAGCTCAGGGAGAACACAAAAGGTGCTCTGGGGCAGCAGTTGTGATGTTGGTGGGGGTGAGTAGAGGTTAGTGGTGTGCCTACACTATAGCAGTTCACTATAAAGCAACACAACTAAAGTATTTCCACAAGTATGTAGAGCTTTTGTGAGGGTGTGACCCTGGTGGTGGCACACAAGAGCTCTGCCCATAGCGTGGCCTTTCCTTGGAGGAGCGTAGGCCGAGGGGCAGAGATGTGTATCAGGATGTGTAAATAGGGATCTTTGTCTCCAGAGCCTGTGACAGCCAAAACCCGCAGTGTTCCCTCCACATGTGGTGGGGTGAGGGACCACCAGCCCTTGAGGCAGCCTGGAGAACATCTCCTTCCAACCAGACAACATTCAAAATGGCAAATTAAGATGGAAGGAAGCAGAATGGCTTCAGGTTCTAATGAGCTTGGTCTCGTGTTCAACATGAGATGATGGCAAGATCCTTCCCCCCATATAAAAACATTAGTTTTGAGTGTATCTCTTTTCTTTGTCCTTGAGATGGCTTCAAGGGGTGATAAAGTGCGAGTCATACGATCCACCTTGTGTGGAACTGGAAATGGTTCTTAACAGCCCCAGCTGTTTCTGAAAGGCAGCAGCCTGGTACAGCAAAGGGGTCAAAGGAACAGTAACTGCTCAACTAGCACAAGGCGTGTAATGAGGAGCATTTGCAGCAGAATCTCAGTATAGAGCTTTCTGCTTCCCTAAAACATTATTAAACACCAAATTTCATGATATTTAGTAATTACCATGGTGTGAGGCACCGCTGACTCATGTTATCCATCACCTTTACTGTTATGTTATTGTATGCATGTTTTCTTTTGTTCTTCTAAGACTAGACAGAAGGGATTGATTTAGATGAGTGCGTGGTTGGTTTCCAGATGCTTTTTAGATCAAAAGTATTTCCAGATACAGAGGTTACAGTCACATTATATAAACTAGGTATATATAAGCTACAGCTGGTTTGGGCTCACCTTCCACTACCCCGTAAAGCCATCACCTGCGGCGTCCTGTAAGTACAGCCACCCCCCAACGACGCAGGAAGCTGACAGCAGAAGGGAGCAGGAGCTAAAGGGAGTAACTGACACAATTCCCTCCCAACAGTTACTTACAGCTTTTCCAATCAGATTGCACAGTTATTAAAGTGTAAACGTTTTAAAGGCTGGAGCAGATGATCGTTGAGGTCCTTTCCAATCTGGTGTTCTATGTTTTTTATTAACTAAAACTGCCCAAAGCTTGAGTGTGGATGTGCTTAACCACGCTATAACACAGCATTTTCGTCCTTGGTATTTTAGTTGTAAAAATCAGTACTTTGCAGTGGTAGAAAGGGTTATTCGTATTTACACTGAACTCTCTGGAAGAAGAATAGCAAAAAATGGAATATAAAATAAAAATCATCCTATGCTTTCAATATGAGACAGGCTGCACCTAACACAGTGATCTGAGGTGTAGGGGCTGCAATAGGCTAGAGGGGTGGTTTTGAGGATAGTGGTTTATATCAACTCTCCCCATACATCATTAAATGCCAAAACTAAGGTAAAATCTTGGCATAAAAAATGAGTGGTATTAGACCCATGTGTTTTAACACTGGGGGCTTGAAGGTGACCCCTTTATATTGGGTGTCTTGTGTTGATGTTCTCCACTATGAGGGGGAGGCGCTGGCAGGGGCTGCTCAGAGAAGCTGTGGCTGCCCCATCCCTGGCAGTGTTCAAGGCCAGGTTGGACACAGGGGCTTGGAGCAACCTCCTCTAGTGGAAGGTATCCCTGCCCGTGGCAGGGGTTGGAGCTGGATGAGCTTCAAGGTCCCTTCCAACCCAAACCATTCTATGCTGTTACAGGAGACAAGACCGTGGATGACATCTCTGTGGCAGCCATAGACAGGGAAGTTGTTTGCAAACAACTTCAGTGTGGTCAGCACTTGGAGTAATTTCTTGCACAGTAGAGCTTCCTCCAGTTTTGATCCAAATCCTCATTAGGAGAAGCCATACATTTCCAGACAGGCTGCTGCAAAGCTGGATGCATTTATTTCAGTCACAGTTAACTGGCTTTTGGGGCTGGTGGCATGATGACAGGAGCAGGGCAGGAAGTAGCCATTTCCCATGGAAGGCCTGGGATGCAAAGGTCATCTCTGAGCAGAGTTTCTTCTTGCGTGGTCCTTGTAGGGGGGGTTAGAGGTGGGGGACTGGTTTGTTTGCTCTAAAACCAAAGCAGCATAAATCTCTATTTGCCATAAGAACACACATTTTCCATGCAGCAGCCAACCTAAATGAGCATTTTGCACTCCTGCTTGCATAAACCAACCAGGATGTATTATTTACATTGGGATCATCTGGTTGTGCACATTGTTCAGTTTAAATAGATGCCAGAAATTGTATCTAGATGTGCACCTGCCCAGCACAGGGAGCAATCCCAAACTGGTATTTGCTGGGGAGATTGGTTTACACTCATTTCTTCTCTCCTTTTAAGTACAGCCACACAGGTGTAGAACTTTGGGTTGCTGTGGAATGCATTTTTCACATAATGCCAGTGTGCAGAGCAGGAATGACTAAAATAAATAGCAATTAGGCAGCAGCAGCAGCATCATTCATGTGATCTGTTTGGCATTACATGGCTGTCCTATGGCCAGAACTAGCCTTGCTGCATAAGAAAGGACAGACAGACACACAGACAGCCTAAGGCAACGCAGAGCAACAGATGGTCACTGCAGCCACATTTCAGATGCTGTAAGGAACTGCTGTCATTTTATCTGTAGAAGTTGAGAAGTAATTGCCAAAAGATCATTTAACTGCCACAACTGAATTCTTTTAAATACTAAGAAAACAAAGGGCTTTATAGTGATGGTTGCACTTAGGAAAGGGGTAGAGAGAACCAGGAAGAGTAAATGTGTCTCTTTTTTGACCATAGGGTCCAAAACCAATATTCACTGACTAAATACTAGTCCTAGACATAAACTTATGGTAGGGATGAGCGCTTTCTGAGCTAACTTTGACTTGAAACCTTGTAGTTGCCAGCATGAGTTTACTTCAGGCTAATAAGCCAGGGTAAGGCTTAGAGTGATTATTGTACCATAGAAAGGTCACTCTGTGTTCTTTAGGACTATGAAGTTCTGCTGAACGGAAAATGAGCTGCTAAACAGGCCACTAGTGCTGCTCTCCTGCACGGCTTCCCACCCCTCCATTACTCCGGTGTGGTAGCTGGTTTGGAAGGAGTACAAGAGGAGAACGCATCTCTGGCATAAGCAGCTGGGAAGAATTAGGGTGGCATTAGCTTGGGGACAAGCAGGGGTTTAAAGCCTTTCTGCTACTAGGTTACTTGTGATTATAAGATAAAAGGGCTAAAGCCTTCATTGAGAAGCAAAATACACGTGTCTGGGCTCAGCCCTGCACTCAGTTACACACCTTGTAGATGTACTCTCATATTGCTCAATTACAGGAACTGGAACACTTTAACTTTCCAGAGGAAAGATGTTCTCACACCACATGGGCAATTGATATAATCTGCAGATAATCTTTAAGGTCCCTTCCAACACAAACCATTTTATGATTCTGTTATATTCTCATCTCTAAAGACTTCTTTGTCTGATGAGACTTTATGAAACAGATTGGACAGCAGTGACCCCAATGTGCCCGAGTTGCATGAGCAGAGATGGATGGAATAGGGGTGGGAAATGCTCCTGAGGAAGGAGGGGGCTGGAAGTGGCAACCAGGGCGTCACCATGGCATTTAAGAAGGGATAATCTCAAGTACACAAATTTTCTTGCTTTTGTTACATGTATTACAGCTGAATTGACATTCTTGAAGAAAACCATCCAGTTAGAAACTGATAGTCTTGACAAGGCAAAATGATACTGGATGTTTTAGTGTAGGAGAGAGTTTCTACAGACTGAGTACCTCATTTTGCTTAACAAACCAGAAACAGGAAATACCACATGCAGAGTAACAACTGTTTTCCCCCCAAGCTATTCCAGTCTTCACTGCAGGCCTATACACTGGGTCACCCTGCAAGTGGTGTAAAATGAAGTACCTCAGCCCTTCTGATAACCTGACCTGTACGTGGTGGCTGGAGGAGGCACAGAGTGGATTGAGGAGCTACTCACCTCAGTCAAGGAGAGACTTCAGGAACACGGAGGTACCGGTGGTCTGAATGCACCCTATGGAAGAGAAAAATCAGTTTTGATAAATTACACAATCCCAGCCTAGTTTTGGTTGAAGGGACCTTAAAGCTCATCCAGCTCCAACCCCTGCCACGGGCAGGGACACCTTCCACTAGAGCAGCTTGCTCCAAGCCCCTGTGTCCAACCTGGCCTTGAATGCTGCCAGGGATGGGGCAGCCACAGCTTCTCTGGGCACCCACAGCTTCTCTGGGCACCCTGTGCCAGCGCCTCAGCACCTCTTCTTCCTAATGTCTAATCTAAATCTATCTTCTTGTCAGTTTAAAACCATCCCCCCTTGTCTTATCACTACATGCCCCTGCAAAAAGTTCCCCTCCAGATTTCTTGGAAACAGAGCAAAACCATAAAAAGTAAACGTAATAGTGTTATTATTCAACTTGTGAAAATCCCCACACAAATGCAAGTTAACAAAGTTACTGCAGTGTTTAACAGAATCCCTTTTACTTCATACAATTACTGTGTCTCAGCAGTAATTTAGGAGGTTGTCTTAGTTACTTGTATGTGCACACAGGCTACATTACCACCAATGATGGATGACAAAGCAGAACAGAACATGTTAGGAGTATTAGGAGCTGCTCCTTTTTTGCTTTTAATAATAAAAGAATAAATACAAGTCTGCAAGGACCATATGAGCAGATTCAGTCAAGGACTGTGTGAGGAACAACCATCTCCTGTGCCCTCAGAGAGGACAGCAAAATGACAGGGAACAGCACCTGAATCCTATGCTCAATAGGGGCAGGGCCAGGGTGAAGGGCTGAGCAGATGGCTGGAAGAAGTAGAGGAAAAGTGTGCAAGGGCAGAAAGGAATTCAGGGAATGAGAACACAGGGAAAGGCTCTAGGAGCAGATGTGCCTGACAGCCAAGATTTCCCCCCACATGGATTACTGCAGCAGCGGATCAGCTCTGGTCCCTGTGCCCTGAGTGCCTGCTGATGGGTCACGCTGCATTTAGATTCCACCAGTACCAAAGGGTGAAGAGAGAATTCAGAATTAGTGGTTTTATATTAAACATACCAAGACCAACAAACAGATATTTACAGTGGTTTATCGCTAAAAAGACTCCTATTGTGAGGAAAGGGGCTGCATGTAAACTTGGATGGAGAGAGGCATCAAAGCCATAGGGTCGGTGGGAAGGCTCTCCTCAGTTATCCTTGTCTAGCAGGCAGCGATTCCACAGGTGTCACATACAGGATGTGGCACAGACCTGCCTGTAGATCTGACATGAGCTGGAGTTGACCAAGCCAGAAATCCTGCCCTCCCCTGGGTCTTGAGAAGTTACTCCAGATAAAGGCATCCCATTCAACTTAGCCTCAGGTACAGCCCCCCAGCATCACACCGAATAAACACTGTTTGTTTACACAGATACCACTACTGCTTACAACAGGAAACTGTCTAGTAACAGAAAAAGATTTAATTGCAAGATGGTGCAAATACTGGATGCAAATCCCTAACTGAAGCTTTACAAACCTGATTTGCACTGATGCCACCATTCAGACTATGCTGTACTTACAGAACCTGCAACCATGCCAAGATCTGCGTCTCACTCCAAGAAGCCCTCTTAAAAAATGTAAGCTGCCCAGATTCGTATCAAATACCATTAACTTGTCCCTCTTTCCACACGTATACCAAGACAACACCTTGTGATCAAAGCCTTAGTTAAATAATATTTACAGAGATGTCACTGAGATTTAGCTATTCAAGGAATCAGACAGATATTATGATTTACTACTCACATGCTCCAGTAACTTACAGTGCTTGTTGTAGCAGTTTCAGGGTTTTATATATATATTTTTTGGGGGTGTGTGTTTGAGCTGATGAAGCTAGTGAGTTGTTCTTAACCCCAACAGAACAGACATCCCCTATGATATTTTATATACGTGACATGGTTTAGTGGTGGCCTTGGCAGTGCTGGGGAATGGTTGGACTTGATCTTAAAAGTCTTTTCCAACCTAGTTGATTCTGTGATTCTATGTAGAACGCCTAAGGAAGTTAAACTACATAGAATCATAGAATGGTTTGTGTTGGAAAGGGCCTTAAGATCATCTAGTTCCAGCACCAAAAAAACCCTAAGAGAACATTAGCAAAACTTCAGGATGAAAACCTCTTGTGCCCAGGGCATTGAGGAAGGGCAGGGTCTGTGGAGGTGACCAGAAGGACACTGGCTCAATCACTAAGTGGATGCTGGCCCAGCTCATGCTCCTTCATCAGCTCAAACACTTTGGGGTTGCTTAAGGCCAGGCAGGAACCTCAGCCCTACCCCTTGGCATGGTGTCTCCTGTCCCTGGCCTACAAAAGCATTAGATAGGCAGAAACTTCCCAAGTTTCTTTCCCCTGCTATTCCCAAAGCTGTTCGTCCACAAGTTTGACTGCTCTAAAACATTTACAGATCTGAAAAGCAGAGAGGAAAAAAATGTTCACCTGTCAGGTGATATAAAACCAATCTTCTCCTAAATGTGCCAGAATAATTTTTCTCCACCTCAACCACAGTTAAAACCTTCAGTCTATTCATTACTGTCATTTTATAGTATTTTTATTTAATAAAACCTATTAAGACTACCATACAAATCTCTTTACTTATGCTTTTATCTTTTAACTGATCAATTTTTATATTGCTGACATCCCTTCTTCACCATTTGCTCATTTAAAAATTCATAGTATATGAGCTATGTCTCAGGAGAAAACGTCTATAAAATTTGTTACAGCTGGCAAATGTGTATGAGTCAGGGGGAGCACATGACTAAATGCTTCACAGAAAATAAAATTTGTTTCTGTAGTAAGCAGAACTGTTTAAATGTTATTTATTTTTATGTTTCAAAGAAAATATATTGTGAAGTGCTGCATTGATTTAATACGCACCGATGTCTGTGTACACGCTGTACGAGGGGAATTTATGAAACCTTTGCACAACTCCTTTAATTGAATTTTCCAAATCTCTCACCACACACAAATAATCAATATCTTCTGCAGAGAAAACCAGTCAGAATTATTACAGTCTTTCTTTTCCATTTTGTTGTCATCAGCACATACGGAGCACCTGGATATTTGTAATGTCTGGATAGCGAGTTATTTACACCTCTTAAACATATAATTGCTACTAAGTGAGCCCAAACTAATGTTTCTTTTCTATTTTAAATAATTATATTCATGGGAGAAAGCAGTATTTATTCTCATGGAGGAGTTGCTACATGGAGCCGTTGAAAGAACTACAGTCCCTTTTAATTTTTCATTAAGCTTAATACTCTAAAGTCTAAATCCACTAGAATTAAAAATGAACAGTTACTGTTTCCATAAAAAGGTACATAGGAAAACAGAGAATAAACACAAGTGTGGAATGCATGAATAAATGGGGCTGACACCCAAACACAAAATGCAGGTTGACAGTTCTCTACGTACATACGTCTGAGGCCTGTAGTTATATCTCTCATGTGCATTTCTGTATCTGCCACAGAAGTTAATAGCTTAATATTTCATCTACATAGCAGAGGATGTTAAATCATTGGAGAGGTTTGTAATCTGCCCCCTTCCCTCCATCCAAAGAGCTCATCATGCCAATGACCTCAGGGCCAGGTACTTCTCCAGTCTCAGGTTGTATGTCAAAATATAAGCTGTGGGTACGATCTGACAGACCCACATCTGTTTGAGGTCAGACAGAAAGCTGTCCACCAGCTCCTTCACCTCTTGGTAAATGAGGTTACTCACTTGTCCTAGGAAAACCACCAGCATTGCAGATTCTGGGCCCCAGACGTGCTTTTGTTACCTCTTCTAGACTGTAAAGGACTTTGCATGGTTACAAACAAGACCTGCTTGCACAGAATCGGAGAAGACGAACAGTCAGATTTAGCCTGAGCAACGACAGCTTTTAGTCCACACAATATGAACTAGAACACAACACCACAACACACTCCTCCTCTGGGTGCTCTTGGGGCAATCTCAGAGTTTTGACTGCAAATGCAGGAGGGCAGAGCGGTTTCTCTGGGTCTCTGCACGGGGACATTCAGAGATGCACCAAGTCCATGTGTGCACGCACACACTCAGCATACTCTTAATTCAGTTTTGCTGAGTGCCATCCCATTTACAAGTGTTCACGCTGAGGTATAACTTAAAAATGTAACTGTGATTAACTTTTTTCCCATGTCTAATGGTAGAAAAGCCTTATGAGCAGAAATACAGACACATCTTCCACCCGGAAGAGCAGGTGAACAAGGCTGGATTCCCTTCAGCATCACATAAACCACGTTATGATTTCTTGAAGCAGTCTTACTGATGGCATAATGCAAATTCTGCCTCACTTCAACAGCCTCTCCGATGAGGCCAAGGGGGCAGCTCCTATCTTGGTGGGATACAGGACTCAAGTGAAAGAGTACTGATGACACCATCACTCTTCCAAACACTGTGTAGGGACACTAACTCCCAGCAGACGTTTCTGATGTGGGACAAAACATCAAACCTGACCTTTAGCATTGAGAATTGAAGTAAACATATAATTCGCAAACACAAGCTCTAAATCTCCATCTAATAATAATCTATTTGGGGAAAAAAGAAGTCCTTCGGCATCATCTTTGTTGCTTTTAGAGATGATGTACACCACAAAGAAGGCTGTTGGAGAGATCTTGTCAAGCTTTTGTTGGAAAGAAGCCTAGGATTTAACTGAAAGGAAGAAACTGTTGCGTCAGCATTAGCAGCTTTTCCCAAACAGATTAAAAACATAGAAGAACTGAACCTCAGATGAGCCTCTATCACAAATGCCTGGAAATGGAGCTTGTATAAACAAGAGCATGTGGTTCATCCTGGGCCAGCTAAGGTACTGGTTCTTAAGAAAGGGGCCTACAGATCTGTTTGATAAAAAGGCCTTTCCCAAAACCTAGGTCTGACCTCAGTATCCATTTCATCACTTCCCTAAAAAGTGAGCATTTGCTGTAAGCAAAGACAATCATGATACTTGTTCTATTTGCTCTCAAGGAATGGAAACTCTGAAAAGAAACTCAGTTTCTGAATAAGTTTACCTATGAATTCATTCAGTTCACTTAATATATTTCTGCTTAGCCAGTTCACAAGACCAGAAAGGGCGCAATGACATTCCTTCCCTGCAAGGAAATACAAAGTTGGGCTGAGAAACAGCCAGAAAACTCCACAGATATATTTCTGAAAATGTACATCTGAAGTCTGATGCATTCTCCTTTTCCACAGAAGATCCCAAAGGAGGAGAAGGAAGGATGGGTGGGAGACAGACACTCGAATATCTCTCAAGGTCAACAAATCTATTCTACTTTGCTTGAGAATGATGTAGAAATATGTTGTAAACTTGATTCACCCTCACTCACAGCAAGCTACCAGCAGTCTAAGCCCAAGCTGCTCAGTTGCTTGTACACAAGCATCCAATGCAAAGTCCAAACTCAAACTAACAGAAATAGGGATAAATAATGGAATATTGTGATAAAATCCTTACTATTTTATCTGTTTTGAGAAGGAGCTCTGCTTTTTAAGGAGAAGTCCATATTTTACAGTGTTTCTGAAATGGGAGCTAATGTTTTGCCATATATACAAAGTTTGAATTGGTGAGTGGGAACTCAGTATTACTTAGTCCCTGTGCTCTCTCCAGTTTTGCTTTCCTTAATAATTTCAAGTGGCATTCAATGGAAATCCATCAAGTTAACCCTGATCTAGTCTCTTGGAAAGCCACCACTATTGCTGCAAAGAGTGCAAGCTTCAGTCACTCGTATTAAAAACAGTATGAAAGTTAGAAATGTTTAGAACTAACCTTAATAGGGGTGATCATATCTGCCCCTAGGCTTGGCAGGATGAACAACATGAAAAGAAAGTGTTTATTATTTCATTACAAGACATAGGCTGAAAGTAGTTTTGCTTGACACTGCAACTATTTGATCTCCTGTAATGCTCTCTTGTTGTTCCTTACTTGGACAGCAGACAGAGGCATGGACGTGATTAATGTCAGTGTTTCTGGTAAGCAAAGCATTAGTATGATTTTTAAGAACCAGCTTTCCTGTTTAGAATGTTACTTTGACTCCTTGAAACTCTGAACCTATTAATTTTTCCTTTAAAATATGCATATCACAACCTACACATTTATCCTCAAGAGGCACAAAGCATGGTTTGGACTGTGACATACCAACCAGATTTCATCTCTTGGCAGTTGCTTTATAGTTTGCTTACATTCTATTCAAAAACATTTTGTTTACTGTAAATGCTAGTCATGGACAGACAAAGATGCCATTTGTTAAGCTGGCCACGCGAAATGATATACTGAGTTCTACATAATGGTGCCCATTGAGCAAGGAATGTTTTGTATTAAGTTGTTTTAAGTAGAGGTTGTTTTATGTAAAGTAAATAAATTTCATGCCTCACCATGTGATGATAATGTGACATTCCATCTGGATCAAGCCACTGAACAGTCATAAGTTTTAAGTCTTGAGCATAACTAATCAAAAATAATTATGGAAAACCACATCCAAAACTAAAAGGCAAAATAAAACAAGCGTTCTTCTTGTATTACACACTTCTTTGCTCTCCTACTATTGCATTTGCAAGACTGCAAAAGCAAATTTATGCTTTATTAAAGCAAAATTGACATTGAAACTTCATCAAAATTGGTCAACTTAAACTCGTAATTCTATTTTCCAGCCCAGTTTCACAAAATAACTCATTTCTCATCTAACAAGACTGGATGGATGTTTAGTACTGGGAGCAAAGATAGAACTATAAATGTATATCCTGGTGGCCATTCAAAAGCACTGCACAAAGCAAGCAATGACTGTTTACATCTGCAATGGCCCACAGCATCCACCATCATAACTTTTTGGTAATCTTGAGCTGAGGATACTTCATTTTGATCAGTTTTCTTTCCCTTAAGAGAATTCTCCAGAGCAGAATGAATTTAGGCACCTTGAAGAACAGATACAACCAAAATCAAGGGGGCTGCTTGTGACACAGAATCAAAGAATCATAGAATAGTTAGGATTGGAAAGGACCTTAAGATCATCCAGTTCCAATCCTCCTGCCATGGGCACGGACACCCCACACCAAACCACATCACCCAAGACTCCATCCAACCTGGCCTTGAACACTGCCAGAGATGGAGCATTCACAGCTTCCTTGGGCAACCCATTCCAGTGCCTCACCAC